>BGNK01000804.1:12963-83331 GCA_003297005.1 Symbiodinium sp. clade A Y106 | reverse complement strand
CACCGCTCGCCAGGCTCAGGCAGGTCGCATTGGGCCGGTCGCAGGCCGTCATGGATAGCGCTCCACATGGGCCGACCCTCCCATCTAAGGTGGGCGCCAGCTGCAGTGGCAGCGCGCAAGCAAAGGGCGAAGGATGCTGGGTCGGCCCACGCAGCCCAATACGCGGCAGGAGCGACGCGCTCCGCACATTGGAGTCCGAGTCCCGGCAAGAGCACCCGGCGTCGCGCGGCAGCGACTTCGGGATCTTGGTCGTCCGGCTCACCAAGAAGCTCACGCAGACACTGCCAAACTGCGTCGTCGTGGCCGCGTGCGTACGATGCCGAGAGGTCGGGAGGCAGGGTGCGCAGCAAGTGATCTGCACGCGGGGCGGCACACATGGCAAGGATGAGCCACGCACATTGCAAGTCCGGCAGCNAACCGTGATGCTGCCAGCCCTGGCACCGCTCGCCAGGCTCAGGCAGGTCGCATTGGGCCGGTCGCAGGCCGTCATGGATAGCGCTCCACCCTCCCATCCTGCGTGGGTGAAGTGGGCGCCAGCTGCAGCGGCAGCGCGCAAGCAAAGGGCAAAGGATGCTGAGCCGGCTTCGAGTTCGGCCAGACAACGCGCAGCAGCCTCGGGGCGACGCAGCCGCAGAACGGGCAAAGCGTCGGCCCACGCAGCCCAGTATGCGGCAGGAGCGACGCGCTCCGCACATTGGAGTCCGAGTCCGCCGAGGCGCGCCGGCAAGAGCGCCAGGCGTCGTGCGGCAGCGACTTCGGGATCTTGGTCGTCCGGCTCGCCAAGAAGCTCGCGCAGACACTGCCAAACTGCGTCGTCGTGGCCGCGTGCCGCGTGCGTACGATGCCGAGAGGTCGGGAGGCAGGGTGCGCAGCAAGTGATCTGCACGCGGGGCGGCACACATGGCAAGGATGAGCCACGCACATTGCAAGTCCGGCAGCAGGGGGAGCTCCTGCAGTAGCCGGGCCTCCTCCCTGAGGCGCGCGTCTGTGTGTGACGCAACGTAGGCCGGATGGCCGATGGGCGTGCCCAAAGCGAGAAACCTCCGCTCGGCTTCAGGGGCGTTACCGGTCCAGACCGCTTCGCCGAGTTCAGCAATGCCTGCGGGCGGAGGACCGCCTGCGCGGTTGTAAACGCGCGTGCTGCCCAACAGTTGGCGGCCTGCCCGGTCCTGGATCGACGTAGTGACGACGTCGAGCGCTTCCCGCGCGCGAGCGGGCGTGGTCACAACGTATAAACGTCGTCAAGGAAGGCGGCCAAGCATTCACCCGGTTGCAGGCGCTCGTTGGCAGCAACGAGGGCATCGTGTTGGCCAAACGCGTACAGGGCTGGGGCCAAGGCGTCGCCCTGCTCGCAGCCTTCGCCTTGACGGATGCTCCGTCGGGCGCCAGAAGCGTCCCACCAGTAGTACGTGGACTCCTGGCCGTACCACAGGCGGACGAACGGCACTAGAGCTGGGGCGACCTCGCGCAGCTCGCGCAGGAATGCGGCGCGAGAGATGGTGTCGTAAGCACTGCGGCCATCCAATGAAACGATCGTGGCATCGGCATCAAGATCGATGGCAGTGCGCAGCATGCCAGACAGAGCATCAGTGCCAGCACGTGTCTGAAGGGCGAACTGGTAGGGGCGGGTGGCCTCGTCGAACGTGTCGGCATATTGGCGTGCCAGGCATCGCGACACGAGCCTGCGGAACGTGTCGCCCGTNGCACGTGTCTGAAGGGCGAACTGGTAGGGGCGGGTGGCCTCGTCGAACGTGTCGGCATATTGGCGTGCCAGGCATCGCGACACGAGCCTGCGGAACGTGTCGCCCGTAGCGATACCCCGCACCCCGCCGGCGGGCTTACGCAACGCCGTAGAGCGGGAAACGGCGAGTGCAGCAGCGATGTTCGCAGGGATTTGAGCCGAAGCTAGCAGGTTCGCGGCATGCGCGAACAGCTCGAGAGCTTCAGCGTCGTCGAACAGAACTTTGTAGTGTTCGCACGTCGCGCCAGAAATGCCGGCAGCGGTCCCGCGCCAGGAGGAACGCAAAGCCTGACCGACGGCGGCGTCTGTGAGTGTGGCCGGTGCGTCGGGCTGGAGGTCGCGCACGTCTGCGGGGATTTCGGTGAGCAGTGCAGGTGGGCGCCTGGCCGCAGCAGCACTCGCTGATAGTGGGATGTGTGTGCCGGGCACGCCGTGCGCCAGTTGAGAGCATGCCCGCAGCATGAAGCAGGAGCGGGATATACACGGTGGAATTGGTGCTGGCGGCAAAAGGCAGCGAAGGTGGTTCAGCCTCGGCATACTGGGCCACGCCTCCGAGTCCCGCAGCATGCGCGGCAACGGGAGGCGGCGCGTCCGCAGGTTCCGTCTCGCCGGTGGTCGTGACAGGCCGTGTGAGCCCGGGAAACTGGCGGCGATTGAAGTCGTGCTTGGGCCGAGCCAGCGGCAGCAGGTGCACGCGGGGCAGGAGGAGCAGGAGAGGGTTCGGGCCCCAAGGCAAGTGGCCGTGCCATGTGAGCGAAGGGGCATCGAGAGCAAACCCAGCGTTCGGTTCGCGATGCCAGGTCAACCTCCCACGACATGAGAGTCAGGCAATGGTGACAACACGGGGGCGGTCCAGGCGGCTGGACGCGTGCAGTTGGCAGCATGTTCTGGCAGCGCATGCAGAGCCACTGCGGCGTCCAGGAAGCGATGCCTCTGTCGTTGCGGTGGGGCACTGGGGCCCAAGGCATGCGCGCATCGGGGAGGTCCATAAAGCCGGTCGCGGGTCCTGGAAGGCGGCGGCAACAGACGGCGCGCACGCGTTCCGGTTCGGGCGGTTCGGCCACGTCGGCACTGGAGAAGTCCCGAACGACTGTGTGGGCGGTTTGGTGGCTGGGGGCCGCCACGAGGTCGAGGCTGATCCCCAAGTCTCGGCAGCGGGTGGCAATGCTCGGCTCGCGGGGCAGATGATCGATAGCAGCGCAGCAATTGGGGCACCGACCATGCAAGCGGGCGGTCTGCAACATGCAGCCAATGTGGGTGAAAGCACCGCAGCACGGATAAGTGGTGTCGTGCACATCTGGCTCGGGGGAGGGGCGTTCCAGACAGACGGGGCACGCCGCAAGGGCAGGCGCCTCGAAACCTGGGGTGACGTCACCAGGCGCGTCCGCCGAGGGAGGGGACGACGGCACCTGTATGGGTGTAGCATCATGGAAGGTTTCTTCTCCCCAGTCAGGTGGAGTAGGTGAAGACATGATGGACTGGACACTGCGCCAAGCTTTGATTATGTCGGCGATGACGGGCGTGACAGTGCAGTGAGTGAAAAAGTATGTACAACAGCCGGCGTCGTATGGCCGGATGGGCGTGCATCAGCACCTGCTCCTGAGGCCGTGCAAAGCTAGCCACGCCAAACAAAAGGAAGACACAGTCGAGGTGACAGCACCGGCTCTCAGGCAACCGGGCTACTGCAAGCAGCCTGGCCACGCAGCAGCGAGCGGTGTCCCGGAATAAGCCGCAGGCCGACCTCCAGGAGTAGGCGAGGCTGGCAGCGGGCGCGGTCCGATCCAAAAGGAGAAGACCTTAGGCAAAGAAGGCTCAGTTAAAACTGGGTGTGCGGGCAGCGACGGCGCGCAGAGCCCACACACAGCACCAATGCAAAAACTTAGGCCTGGGCGCGAGCAGCGAAAAGTTGGGCCGCAAAGCTCGGCACGCAAGTGAAAGTATGCAAAAACCCGGTGCATGCTGGGGCCTCGGCAATGAACACCCGGCAGCGCGCCGCAAGCCTCCAGAGAGATAGCGGCTGCTTCGGAGGGAAGTCAGGAGGACTTTTTGCCCCCTCGACGGTGCTTGCCGCTGTTGGTGGGCTTCGCAAGCGGGCGCGGGGGCGGCGTTGTGCTTCCTCGGCGGTCAGTGCCGCCGCTGTGGTTTGCGTGGGCCCGCCTTCGAGCTGGTGGGGGTGGCAGCGGCTGACGCTGTTGTGCGGGTGACGCCGGCTCCTCTGGGAGAGGTCGCTCAGAAGCGATCCCCCCGCCCGCTGCGACGAAGTCTGTTGCGCGGAGCACTAGATACTCCCCTTGCAAGGCGGCGGTGAAAGAGCAGCGACCCAAGTTCAGGGTGACAGACACTGGTTCCATGCGCGATTGTGCCTCTGTTTGGCTCTGTCTGTGTCTGTCTGTGTGTCTGCCTGCCTGTCTGTTGGCCTGGGTGTTTGTCTGGCTGTCTGTCAATGTGTTTGCCTGTCTCCTTGTCTCTCTTCCCGTCTCCCTGTCTCTTTGTCTCCCTGTCTCCGTCTCTCTGTCTCCCTGTGTCTCTCTGTCTTTCTGTCTCTCTGTCTCTCTGTCCCTTTGTCTCTCTGTCTCTCTGTCGCTGTGTCGCTCTGCCCCTCTGCCCCTTTGCCCCTCTGCCCCTCCCTCTGTCCCTTCGTTCCTCTGTCTACGTGTCTTTCTGTTTATGTCAGTCTTCCTCCTCGCTTCTTGCTATTTGTTTTTCTCTTCAGAAACCGCTCCATTTCGGCCTGGTAGTTTTGAGGATGAGTGTCGTTAAACAACTCGCGGATGTTGCCGCCCAGGTTTGCTCGAAGGCCTGGGGTGGATCGAGAAAGTGCTTCATGTCATACATGCTTGTTGTGGACACTAGCCGCAGGTTTGGCTTTGGTTACTGAGCCGCGGCACCGACTTTAGTGCATGAGCGGGCAATCATGGCTGCATGATGCGCAAATCTAAAGTGGCCTCGGGATTGTATGACCTGAGGATGTATTTCCTGGTCATGGAGTACACCTCGTCAGTACTGTTCCGCAACCTTGCTTTTGCGAGATATCAAGGGCTGGAGGCCAGAGAGCGGGAAAGTTTCGAGAACCGTGATTCTGTGATATTCTGTGTATATTGGATTTCCCTCAATGGGTGTTGCTGCGGCGTGGCTGTGGGTTCGGCAAGGTCTATGCAGAGAAGGAGACTTGGCAGCATCCGCATAACTACTGACTTTTGTGGACCAGCTGTTTCATGATGCGTTATGTTTCAAAAAAAGGTGGCACCGCAATGGGCTGGTGCCCCAACAGATAGCGCAGGACAGGCTAACAAATCCGAGACAATTGCGCCATGTACTTGAATGGTGCCAGCAGGTGGAGTTTTTTTTTTATTCTTGTGGGATTTTCTGGGGTTGAGGGTTGTGTATGGATTTCGCTCCTGCAGCTGCGAACGCTGGATATATCTGCACCGTCGCATAGCAAGCCAAAGCAGTGTCAGGCTGCATGAAGCTCGGTGCATGATTGATGGTACGGAACATGACATGGAAAGAGACATCGTGCTTGGATGAGGAGTGCTGCTGAGTGATGGTTCTTCCATCGTGCCACTTGCCAAGGCACCTGTACCAAACCATGGCAGGCTTGTGCAAACAGATTTTGATTTACTGTATGCTTTTGCATACCCACCCGTTTGCAGCTGCATTTCCTCCAGCGCTGCTTTGAACGTTGGCCCAAGCAACAACGCACACCACCCGGAATGTCTTCCATATTCGTGTGCATTGCTGAACTAGATCCGTTCACTGCGAATGTAGTGGATGGCGGCAACCCAGCCAGCTCGATGTAGCCTTGTGTGCATGTCCATATGTCATATGTCTCAAACGGCATAGTGTCACAGGACAAGTACAAAAATCATCAAACTCGGGCACAGTCCAGCTGCTGATTCAATTCGATGTCGGCCTTCGCGATCCGCGAGCTGCCGTAATGTCGGATTCAGAGGCTTTGTTTTGTTGCAGTGCTTTGTGCATGCCAGGAAACGTGCCTCAGGCTGTCGGGGCTAATATGCGGTGAATTTAGGGCCCTTTATGATTAGAATAGGGTTTTTGGGGTTTGTTATGCTATAATTTATAATTATCATAAGGAACACCTAAAATAGTAGTAACTAGTAAACATTAAGGGCTCTATATTATACTATAATTATAATCAGGAACCCCCAGATCTGTGGTGACATGCGTCGAAGCTTTCGGTCAGTTGGAGGCGAAGGGATCGTCAGACACGGGCGCTGGGCCGTTCAAGATGGGTCAAGATTGGTTAATATAAGGGCCTATACAATTACCTTTTATATGATGAGAGGTTCCTTATTCGGGGCCTTCATAATTAGGATAGGGTTTTGGGGTATGCTTTTCTATCATTATAGTTTAAGCCCCTATATTGAGCAAGTTCATACGGTGTAGGTTCACGGCGTGGATTGTTTACGTCGCTTGTGAAAGGAATCTGCGCTGCCGCAACAACCTTCCTGCGAACCGACTGTTGTGTCTCGGTTTGGGATTGAAAGCGCGCGGTGATCGTGGTGACTCCCACAGGACATGTGCCGTTACCCTTATGTTGTTAATCGCCATCCCTTGTGTTTTCCATGTTTTAGCAGTCTAGCTTATTAAATTTGCATGCATTATTTGCCTTGAGGTCGACATGCCGCTGGTGCAGGACAGTTCTTGATGCGAGTTTTGCAACAGAAGGTAGACTTGTTCGATGCGACGGTTTGGCCCAAGTGATCGTGAAAATCTGAACCAACAAGCTCTGTTCGAAGTCATAGGATTGATTCGGTAGGTTACCCGGCATCCCCTGAGGAGGTCGTCGTCCAACCCATGGCTTGCATTGTCATTTCAACGCATGATGCATGGAGCTTTGGCTGCAGCTGTGCAATGTGTTACTCAAAGGACTGGAAAATTCTGAGTCCCCTCGAGAGGGAGATGATATGTTGTTATCTTGATGGTTGTTAACCACAAAATTAAAAGAAGTGCAAAAGAGCCACCTCGGCCCACAAACATGACAACGCGTAGAGCTTCAAGAAAAAGGACTTGCACCCGCTTGAGGCTTTTGCAGAAGCAGCACTGCCAAGAGGTTGCAGACAGACTGCTGGCTGATTTCCAGACTTCACAGCAGCAGCTCCTTGAGCCAAGGTTTAGGGTTCAGGGTTTAGGGTTATATTGTGGAATCCGATCGCTGCGCAAAACCTCTTACAGACCCACGTAAATTTTTCAATGCCCTGGCCTGTCCCCACTTGTAAGCCCATGTTTGAAAGGATCCTGGTTAAACTCATGGAAGCCGTGCAAAAACTCACGGAATCTCAGAAGAAGCCCTTCAAACGCATTCACATGGGCTTCACTGACTGGTCAGATGTGCCAGGCATGGGGCGTTGCATTGCAATCCTATGATTTAATTGTTCTCATAGATGGGTTTTGGAAGGCAGCTTTTACGCTTGTGACACCGCTTGTGCAAGCTGGGAGAGTCGAAACCTTACAGGCCTAGGTGCAAAGCGTTAAACAACCTCAACCCTAAACCCTGAACCTTAAAACCTAAACCCTGAACCCTAAAACCTAAACCCTCCCTAAACCCGAGACCCCTTAAGCCCTAAACCCTAAACCCTTTAAGCCCTAAAACCTTAAACCCTGAACCCTAAAACCACGCAGGCACCCGGATGTTTGCGTCTCTATCGGCTCGCTGGGGCATCCTTGGGGTTGCGCTTGGGCCTGTCGCTTTATGACGCCCGGCCGCAGTCGGGGTGTGCAGGGTTCAGGGTGCAGGGTCCTAGGATTTGAAGGTTTTGTGTTTTGTGGCTCTTCGGCTCAAGTTTTGCTGCCTGCAAGGACATTGCGTCTCTTCGGGTGTATGAAGGTCGGGGGCTGTTGGGGTTGCAAGAATTTTGGGGCTTTTGCTTGTTGTGGGTTTGTGGCAGGCTGCAGGGCAACACGATTATAGGAGTGGCCAGGGTCATGGACACCGGGTTTCGGGTTTTTGAGGCAAACACGAAGCCCTAAACCCGGGGAACATTTTCAGAGTTCGAGAAGCTTGGCAGTTCCATGGATCAACGTTGTATTCGTGGGGCTTGCAAGGGTTCAGGGCCTAGGGTTTGCAAGGGTTTTGGGGGTTGGGGTTATATGGGTTTGGCAGGGTTTTGGGGTTTAGGGTTTTGGGACAAAGCCGACTATGGCTGCAGGAGCGTTTGCAGATTTAGGGTTAGGGACTTGTGCGGTGTTAGATGGGTCTTGAGCCTGAGGTTGGTTGAGTGTTGAGGGGGATCTGGGGATTGTGTATAGCGTACCGCAGGGCTCAGGTTTAAGGTCATATAGGCGTTAGGTTTAGGAGTTTCAGGGTTTTTGGGCATATCAGGGGGCTTACTTTCTTCCACCCATTGACCAACTAGCAAGCTTTGTCGCTTGTCGCATTTCCGTCTTTATTCGTCGCTACCCTTCGTATTGTCATCATGTTTAAACATCTGAACCCCAGCCGCACCAACCTCTGAGTAGCAGCGTTGCTTGAAGGGCCTGCGGCTGGGTTTAGGGTTTAGGGTTTAGGGTACCCTAAACCCTAAACCCTAAATTGATGGTTTGAGCAGTCATATGCTGTTGGGGTGAAGTGTTTTTTGGATTCAGGGTTCACACTCGAACGTGGTGGCAGTTCGGTCCAGTCTTCGCAGCAAGGTTGAAACGGCAAGCACGTGATCTCTAGCTTTGAATCTTGAGAATGGCAGCTGTGTTCACCATTCTTGTTTACACAGTTGAACCAAACAGTACGAGGCCGCATGCCACATGTCGGAAGATGCAACTACACTAAGCCTCAATCCCCAAACCCTGATCCAACCCTAAACCATAAACCCAAAATCCCCAAACCCCAAACCCAAAACTATCTCCCTGCTTCGTGTACTCAGCCATGCAGGAGGCAGAAGAGTCACCAAACCCTGAACCGTAAACCATAAACCCTAAACGACCCTAAACCCCAAACCCAAATCAAGAGCCGAAGCCGAGATTCCCACAGGAAGCGCGGCGCGGGCTGCGTGCACGGTCGCCAGTGCACACGCTGCCATCTTTGCACCTGGTCGAAAGCTGTGCTGAAGATGGAGAAGAAGTGCAAGGTGCAATAAGTTTTGGCTGGTAGAGTAATGTAGAGGCCAAAATAATTACCAACACTATTTTGGTGGGCTCCTTATTGTCGATATGGTCTACTATGCCCCGAAACCCTATTCTAATTATTAAGGCCCTTGGCAGCAAAAGGCGCTCATTGCAAGTCGACTTGGACGGGCTACAAGTATCGTAAAGACAAAGTTCGAAGCCATCAAAATGGATCCCCACAACAAGAGATAGCATGGGATAGCATCCGCCGCCAACTAAACCGTAAATCCTAAACCCTAAATCCCTACCCTAGGCCCAAACCTTCAAGCCCACAAACCGGATAAGGCGCTTTGGGATGCAATGGCATGGTTCTTTACTCCCATAATGATTCGGTTGGGGTGTTCTTGTAGGGGTGCTCTAATGGCACCACACAGGTTGTGCAATATGGGCAGTATATATATATATATCTATATACATATATATATATACACATAGTTGCATGTATATATGCATATTTATCCTTATATGTATATATAATTTTATGTATGTCTATATATATATATATTTGTATTCGACTCCTTTACTCCACCGGGATGGGTTGTGCGAGTGGCAGGATGCGCAGCAGGCGCCAGATGGCGTGGCCGCCTCCATCGGCTCTAGAGGCACTTCAGGATTTGGGGCTTGGGGTTTAGGGTCTAGGGGGTTTAGGGGTTTAGGGTTTAGGGTTTAGGGTTTGGGGTTTAGAAAAAGGACGCTAGGGGCAAAGATGGGTCTTGGTTTGCTTGTAGAGTTGTCAAGCGAATCGCAGGTCTTTGGTCGAACAGATGGGTTTCCGTCGAACTTTAACAAACTTTTCTTTTGTGAGCCACCCGGCACATAGAAGGCCATCCAGAACACTGTGCTTGGGCTTGCCGCTTCATGAAGCGCGAAGCAGGCTGCATCAACAAGGAGTGGTTCATGTCGGATAGGGCCCGCACGACTCAACTTGAGGGAGGGCCCGTCTTGAAGGAGCTGTGCCCCCGCTGCCACCTCTGCACGTGGTCGAAGGCAGCTTTGGAACGACCCGATTAGGGAAGTCTGCGAACTCAGCCTGCCCCCCACCCGCCCTCGCCGGCCCCGCAATCTGCAGCCACGTCAGTAGTCTCAGTAGCGTTTCCTTGGCTGAGAGATTGAGCCCTCTTTCGCCTGGAAGGCCACGTTGAAGAAGGAGCAGGCAGCCAAGAAGCTGCAGCAGGCCTCTGTCTCAGTGGCCTATGCAGGCATTGCGCAGCCGGTGCCCTTCATGCTACAAGCCATGGAGCCTGCGACGAGCTCAACTTTCCAAGCCTGGCAGGGCGAAGCTGAAGGCCCCTACGAAACCGAAGCCCTCGGAAGTCAACATGCAGATGTCCTGCCTAGCGGGGCAACCTCCAAGCCTTGCAGCAGCGCTTTGGATGCTTCTGCGGAAGTAACTTCCGCAGAAGGCCGGACTCAGACTCTGCGGCACGAAGAAAGCAACGGCTCAACCGTGGCTTGGAGCAGATCTAGGCTCTTGTGGTAATGTAGGAACCTGATTAAGAAACCCTGGGCCTACAACCCCAAAATAGTGGGATGCATATACGGCATCCTAATAAAGGCCCTAATCAGGTTCCTACATTATTGCCGTTGCATCCCTTTCGATTTCAGTGCCTGCCCCGCCTGCGTTTCCATACATGGCGCAGCCGCTCTTTTAAATCGTCCTCAAAGAGTTGAATACCCAAGAATTACCCTGAACCCTAATACCCAAGAAGTAAGTGATCCAATGAAGGGGTATTGGGCTGAAGAGCCAGCCTGAGCTTTCTGCAGGCACTGGAGGGGTCGCCGTACTCCCACGGCTGGAATGTTTCCGTCGAGATTCAGGCCGAGTTCTGATTCCGGCTGAAGCTTTCATCTGTTTGGTGCATAATGGGGGAATGGATCCCGATAGTCCTATAGGAGTCCCTGTATGATCCCCAATAAAGGTCTTCATAATCCATTCCCCATTCCCTACTAAGAACCAGACAGTCGTAGGCCAACTTGCACCACGCAACCCTAAACCCTAAACCGTGTATCCCAAGCAGGGGTGCACTTTAAATGGGAAGGCACCTCGCGTGAACCTATCTGCACTTGGCGGCGAACCGCAGCTTGGCAGCATCACTATATCCGTGCCCGCAGAAGATAATAGAATATACGGGCCTTAATATTTAGAATAGGGTTGTGGGGTATAATATTATACTACAGTTATAATCAGGAACCCTCAAAATAGTATGGGTCATTAACCCTAGACCCTAAACCCTTACTATTCAGGCCCCTATGTTAGTTTCTGAGCCGGGCCTTAGTCAATGCCATGCAGATTGGAGCTGAGGTTCAATCTACGGGACGTCTCTCAGGCTCCTTTCCTGCTTCGGAGACGATGACCATCTCTTGCATTACATGAGTCTCCTCACTAGATAGACACAGCGAGAGTAGAACTCCTGGTTCGGGTCGTTCCTTTGTCACAAGCGGTCCTCCAGCGCCCCACAGCCCTCCAACCTCCCTTCATAGGGACCCTTAGGGGGGTAAGAGGGAAGGAGGTAGGGGACTATACTTCCTTAAATAGGCCTTATTAGGTCCTTATTACGGGCATTAAGGCCCCCTACTTCCCCTCCCCCTACCCCGCTAAGGGTCCATGATCCCTCTCTCTCCTAGGAGTATCTGCCGGACTTCTCGCACGATCAGGGCATTGCCTTCCTTAGCGAGTTTGTCGCAGGCCGTTTCGACCCGTCATCGCACCGTGAACATCAGCAGAGTAGTGGTGGTGATCTTGCGTTTTGTGCTGGGTGGTGTCGACGGCAGTGGTGATGTGACGATAGTTTTGTAAGCAGGTAAGATGGGTATCGTGCGCGTTGAGCCTAAGGGGAACTGCACGGTACATGTGGTGGTGTTCTTTGTTTTCTGTGTGCAGAGAAATGGCGTTATCTTCAAGTGGAGGGAGGCTTTGGTGCCGTGAAGCACAGAGTAGAGAAGTGTAGAAGTGCCCTAGCCCAAAGCTCGAAAATCGGCTGAGAGGCAGCTCCATCGTGATGTGGGTGCCATGGCCTCAGGACTCGGAGATTGGGCTCAGCATGAAAACTTTCTACTTGCGGGCTCAGCGCCGAGAGTCGAAGTTTTTTGCACCGAGGCTGATCGTACTTGTGCCTTTCTTCGTCTCCTTTCGTGGGAAGAAGCGGCCCTATGTCGCTGCCATGGCCCTGCGAGCCTCAGCTTAAGGCTTGTCACTTCTGTCAAAGTTGGCTCTGGCAAATCTTGACAGCTCGACAAGTCCACTAATTCCAACGTGCTGCAAACCCTAAATCCTACACCCTAAATTCACCCCGGCTCTGGTGTGGCATTGCATCCAACGCGTTGCGCTCAGGAACTCTGCGGGCAGCCTTCGTAGTGCACATTCTGCGAGCCACTAGCTCGGAGTTGGTGTTCACGCCATTCAGTTTCTAGGCTTGCTGTGCTTGCTGCCGTTGTTGTGACCTGGCTGAGTTTCCGTGGTGATGACAGAGCTTGCACATGGGTCCCAATTGCAATCTGCAGCTCTCCGACCGATCAGATACCCACCTACCTGACCACCACCCTGCCTGGAGCGGCTCCACACTGCCAGCCCGGGCCCTGGCCTATTTCTAGGAGGAAACCAGTAGCCAAGTGGCCAAGAGTGCGGGCAGTAATTGTAGCGGATCGAAGCGAAAGCAGATGTTGAGCCAGTGGGTGGCAAGCTGCATTCGTACCTACCAGAGCCAAGGAGTGTGAGGTGGCCTTCGAATTTTGCCAGGCCAAAAGGTGGTTGGGAGGCTCGGAGCAAGTTCGCGTGAAGTCGTCGCACCTGTGAGAGTTACAGTGTCGGATGCATGTTGACATGTCATGTTCAAGCGATGAGTGAACAACAGTGATGGCCAGGAGAACCAGAAGCACGTGCGCACAGCACCTCCGCTGCAGCAAGCCAGGCTAGCAAGCCATTCTTTTTCATGCTGTGCGATTGCAAGGATTTTTGTGGACAAGTCCTGCCCCGGCTCACCCTTTTTTGAGGGCTTAGTCTGTCCTTATCTTATGTGTTCTTTTGACCGCATGCTGATCCGCAGTGTCGAGGATCAAGCCGTTTCGGGTGCCCCCACCACTCGTAGATTTGCCAAACCCTCTGTGTGTCATGTCAGCCTTTGCTGTAGCCTTGCTCCCTATTGCAGCCTTCGCATTCCGGGCTGACGTGGCCACCAACCGGACGATGGCGACCTTAATGCCGGACTGCTCGGCGTGGTATGAGAACCTGCCGGGGAAATTCAAAGCGAAGTTTGGATGGACCAGTGCGGATCGCAAGGAGTATATCACCAAATCGCCTGATCCTTGTGCAGCGGTTGGCTTGGAGTGTTGTGAAGGTCACTGTGGCCTGGAGGGCTGCGAAAAGGAACTGGAATGCCTCGAATGCAGAGCCAAGCTGGCAGGTGTCCCGGGTGAGGTGCAGAAGGAGATTTGTGAAGACAGCCAGAGACCTGGATCGACATAGTTTCGAGGTTCCATTCATCCGCTGTCAAACCACATTGGGAACTTCCTTGAAGCCACAGATGTTGCCCAAAGCCGGACAGGGAGGTCTAGCAGACGATGCGCTAAAGCTTCTTTAGGTGGCAAACTCTGGCTCTTTCGGGTTCTCTATATGATTCTGGTTTGCTCGCAAACCCTAAGCACCTCCAACTCTAGCAAAATCGGCTACGGTCATTTAGCCTGCGTGTGCTGTACATGCACATGCAGTTGCTGGAGATAGTTGCTGGAGATAGAATCTCGTATAGCCGTTGCAGTCAGTACCTAGACTCTAGACAGCATGAGGTTACTGCCGGAGACCGTCCAATTCCACTTATATCCATTGTGTTCTATCTGCTCCAGGATTGTGTCCATGTTTTGCGGTGGGTTGATGAAAAAGCAAGGACTTGCAGCAGCCGGTTCTTCAACGACTGTGTCTTCTTGGCTGGAGAGTGCACTCGCAAAAAGCAGCCTTGCGACAAGTGCACCAAGTCGTACAGTCACTGGTCCCATGAAAATTTTTAAATGGGTGATCCGTTGGTGGGCTACTAGCCAGTCATGGTCGGGGTTCAGTGTGAAGTAATGTGATATTTAACATATTTATCATACTGGCCTCTGGTGAAACATCCATGACTGTTACCATGGCCATCGCTAGACAGCTGAATGTTCTCACATCTCAACTTTGCGTCATGTGTGTGCCCAGGTCAAAGTGGGCACGAAGTCGCAAAAGCAGCTTGTGAGAACCGAGAGCTTTGCTACCTTCCTCAGATCGGCACCTACAAAGAGGGGGGCTGCATCTGGAACGACGAGCACGGGAGATGCGATCGAGGTGCCAGTGAAAGGCATGAGCAGTATAAAGAGATCTTTGGCGACTGAGCCGCGGCGGCACTGACGGGCCCAAGATGACAAAAAATGGATCTCGTGTGTGTCATCATTTCGGGAGTATCTTTAAAGCGAGTGCAGTCCCGAACCTCGCCAGAACCACGTGTTTCGTCATCCATTGGTGCGGCCCATCACGCAGCACACGGGAGCAGCAACCCAAAACTGTCTTTCTTCAAAGGAGGTTTTCAAGAATCTCCTTAATCCCTTTAACGCACAGTGGGACCGGCCAGCTAGGTGGGTAGGAACAAAGCCCAAACCAGTCCCTTCGCGTTTCTCTCAATGGCTGAGGTGTGGGACTTGTTCTTTAGCACGTTGCTCGGATGGCAGTGGACGATCTGATTTTTTGTAGGGGCCTCACTAAATAGAGCTGTCATGATGTTGAAAGCCAAATTGTTAGTCATCAGGATAGGAACAATAGTCAGCAATAGTCAGAAAGGTGTTCAAAGAATAGGGATAATAAGATGATCGATAGTTGGAGGGTGTTTTGGCACATACTTTGCTATGATCACATAGTCTTAGGGAACCCTTCAGGAACAGTCCTAGTAAGTATTCAGGCCCCTATGTCAGCTTCTTGATGCCCTAAAGTTACTTTCGCACTTGATCTAGACAGAGGCCCAGGAGGCTACCTGCAACTGTTAACTGTTGGCAGCTTTGAGCGTGGAATGCATTTGCGGCATTCTAGCTCCCTGCTTCAGGTACAACCTCACGCACAACAGCAACTGCGGAGATTTGGTCTTCAGTGGCCACACGGACGGGGTCCCAGATTCCTGCCCAGATGATCTCAGATCTAGGGTTTAGGGTTTAGGGCTTGATGCACAGATACATGACGTCGCGGAACCCGAAGCACTTAAACCCTAAGCCCTAAGCCCTGAACCCGTGAAGCAAAGCCCTTAAGCCCTTTCGCCGAAGCCTTGCCTTAACCCACCAAAACCTACTTTTTGTATGTTCCGATCGTAAACCCTAATATAGAATTTTTAGGGACCCTACAAAAAGGTAGGTTCTGGTGGGATAAGGATTAAATCTGAAGCCCTAAACCTTAAACCCCGGAAGCCAGATCCGCTCAGGATTTAGAGCCCCCTGCCCGGGTGTGCAGGATTTTTGCGCAGCCTTCAATGGTTGGGGTTAGGGGGCCTTAAGGGTTTAGGGTTTAGGGGTTTAGGGGTTTACGGTTTCGGGTTTAGCATGTTCTGGGCTTCGGAGTGCCATACTTTAACCCTCTTTTTCTTAGAGGAACCATGGTTACTTAAAAGCCCAGTGTTCAGGAGCACCCATAAACCACGTGCATCTTGAAGAGACGATCAGACTTCAAGCCAAAATAAGGCAGCTAGGGCCACCCTGCTTTTTAGAACACAGTGTGAATGCAGGTCACATGGTAACTCTTTCAGTAGGGTCTCGGGGCTTCGGGGTTTGGGGTTTAGGGGTCAGGGGTTAGGTTTCAAGAGTTTAGAGCTTAGGGCTTAGGGTTGCAGGTGACAACGGCCACGCTCTTGGTGGCAGTGACACTCGACGGCAGAAGATAGGAATCCGAATGCCAGAGAAAGAGAGAGAGAGAGAGAAGTCAGTTATAGCATTTGTTTCTAGTCCCCATATAATTCAGTCATCTACCCGAAAACTGTACTCTCATTTCACGGGAGTGCTTCGCGGTGTTGGCCCATTATGTTTGTCCCCATCGGGGGGCGGGCTCTTCGAATGCAGGGCTATTTGAGGGCGAAATCCTTTGCCGGATTGCCAGTGAGAAGTGGTCCCCGCGTATTTTAGGGGTTTAGGGTTATTAGGGCTTCGAGGATGCATGTGTTGACTTCAACTTGATGGCCCCAATCCGGCGAGGACATGATTCGACTCGGGAGGGAGAGCTCGTACTTTGCCCCAAATTCCAGGTGCTACTGTGCAGACCAGATGCTCCCGAAGTGGATGAGGAATGTCATCGTCGTAACATCGATTCTCGGTTGCCCAAGGTCCAGCAGGGCTCTTCAACATTCTCCGTGTATGAAATCGCCCCCTAAGCCCTAAATCCTTGGCTTGGCCCTCAAATGGTGTGGATCTGGAGCTATAAGGGTTCCTCTAAAGGGAGCTATAGGAATTCTTTGTAAAGGGTCCTTTAAGGGTTCCTGTAAGGGCGTCTGGAGACTAAGCTTTCCTCGCCATGGGTCCTTCTTCAAACCTCTTGGACCGCGTTTCCGGAAAGTTAGGGTTCGTGGTACTTGGCAGTTTCTGTGCTCCGCAATCTGCTGCTTCTTGCACGGTCACCGCCGGGCCGACCCTGAAGTAACTGACTTCTGAAATAATGTGACAAGAGAGCCCACATCCCACGTTGGTGTATGAGAGTGCAGTCATCAAAGGGTGCTGGCCTTGCCTGCACAGAACAGGAAGGCATAGGAAGGTACAGTGAGTCGCTAAACTAAATCCAACCCCAGGCCACAGACCCGAAACAGGCATAGCCAGAAATCTGCCGGGGCCCCTGCTAAAGGTCCAGGGCCCCATTTCATGTCATGTCGGCTCTGCGTGGTACTTGCTGCAGAGCTGCCGCTTGCATGGTGTTGTTGCAGACAGGCAAAAGCGGTTTTTCCAGGTCCAGTAACTGTTTCATCATATTTCATCGTCCCAGTCGCACTTCCTGCGGTCATGTGTCCCGATCCAGGGAAATACACCCCGTCTTCTGCCAGAATGAAGTTCTGAGACTGGAACATCTGAAAAACTGTGCTTCGGGCGGGAAAGACGGAACGAAGTGCATTAGCAGCAGAATTTTGCGCCTCGCTTCAGGGATAGTCTGGAAAGTTGGCTTGATGTTCTGTGCCATGCATCCAAGGACACTTCTCCTACTCTTGCAGGTTTTCCTCATCGTAACAGTGTGCCTTACATGAGCTGGTGCAGCAGGATGCTGAAGATGTTCTATGCAGGACGTTCTCTAAATTAGGATCCTTGTTAGGATCGGATTTATATTATAAGGGCGCTGTATTATTTTGGAGGCTTGAAAAGGCACCCTAACCGCCCCTGTCCCTAACCCTAAACCCCAAACCCTAAACCCTAAACCGAGAGATTGCGTGCCCTGGCTGAGGGCTCTGCGGTTCCCAGTCGTCGAAGAAGTCCAATGAACGTTTTGCCCATATGGGTAGTTCTCTAAATTGGGGTCCCCTTTCAGGTCCCCTATATATATATATATATATAATATAATATATAATATATATATATATATATGTATATATATATATAGAGTACGGCAGCCTTGTACAAAGGATCCTAAAAGGGAGCCTAATTTAGAGAATTACCCATATCCTCAGCATCACTATTGTTATCATGACTATTATCACCTTTCTTTGTTTCGTTATAAAAGCGGTGGTGTTCATTACGACTGATGCTATGTTCCCAAAGGCCCCTGTCTTCCGAACCCCAGTCCTTCGCCACTGAAGCCATCCTTTTCCGCCCTAAACCCTAAACCCGAAAGCCCAAACAAGAGGAAGAAGGTACCCAAAGAAATGCAGGACTTCGTGGAAGTCAGGCTCTATTTTCGAAGGTTTTCTCCTGGAGGAACAGAGCTGCCAGAGCTGTTAGAACCTGCTCTGAGAAGCTGAAACCCCAGCAGCATCGTCCCTACAACGTACGGGTCGGCCTTTCCGAAGACATCTGCCACTATCGCCAGGAAACGACACTGAAGATTGGAGTAGGAAGTAAGGCGCTCAGACCCCATACCAAGCAAAACCCTTCACAATGAGACTAATGCTTCAGCAACTCCTAGTTAGTATATATTAGGGAGACCCCTTAAAGGGGACCCTTCTTAACCCTACTTCTCTATTAAAAGGAACCTTATTGAGAGGGTCCGCCTACTCCTATCTCCTCGCGACAATCAGAACGAAACAAGGCGCAACCACTACACGGTTGACGTCGTCATCGCGGCCTACCTGGCTCCGCTGAACTTCTGGGCCTGGTTCTCTTCTCAGATGCTTTTCATAGAGACCCTTGGAGGGGTAGGGGGGAGTGGCGGTAGGGGGCCTTAATACGTATAATAAGGAGTTTAATGAGGCTTTCTTAAGGAAGTTTAGTCCCCTACTCCCCTCCCCCCTAGCCCCCCTAAGGGTCCCTATGATTTGGGGTTTCGAGGGTTTAGGGCTTTTTGTTGAAGCTGGAGTCTTCAGATTACGGGTGAGCTTTCAGGATTTGAGGGCTTGCATAACAAAAGCAGGAATCAGGAGTGCCAGCCTGTGCCAGCTTGGCTAGGGTTTAGGGTTTAGGGTGAGGGGGGCCTTGGTGTTTTTCTGTGGTTGAAAGTCGGGGCGCAACCCTGTGCCGGAAACAGGCTCAACAGCCGTGCGTGGAAGACTTGTCTCTCCATTGTAGTTCCTTCTTAGGGTTACCGTATAGGATCCTAACTATAAAACTGGCTAGATCAAAAAAAGGAACTACAATGGAGACTACAGGTAGAACCCTGCCAACCTCAATTCTGCGAGTCCGAATCCGAGGTTACACCTCGCCCCGACTGAACCAGGCGCCGACTGCTCCCGCGAGACGTCGACACCACGGAGTGTTTTGTGGCGGCAGCCAAGAGGCTTGTGTGTCATCCGGATTCGGTCTCGAGCCATTCTTCATTGTTGAGCCTGCTGTTACGAGCGTCGAGGTGCAGCAGAACCGATGTTTGGGGCTTGGGGCATCGCATGTTTGGCAACCGCGGGCAATGAAGGGCTGGGGATGGGGGGTGCCTTTCGCCTGCTGTTTGTCTTACTCTCTCGTCGTAGTCGCTGTCGGTATCCGAGTTTAAAAGGGATCGGCTCAAAGCTCCAGGCCCTAAATTCCGATTCCAAGGTTCCTGAAGTCCAAAGCATTCCGTGAAGAATACGCTCCAAGCCAAGGCATTGACGCCGGTGCCAGCCGGCGAAGCAGTGTGAAGCTGGAACTCTGCAGCTTTTGAAGTGCCGGATGCCACATGCTCCTGTCAATTTCAGCAGGCCAAAGACAGCCATTGCTGACAGCCGCAGCCTCGACACGTGCAAAGAACCTGGGACCTGTGGAAAACGAGCACATTGTCGTCACATCGTCGCATCGGCATTTTCTCCTTATGCTTTCGAATGTAACGATTTCGCAGCTGTTCCCGAGAACAGCTACTTCAGCATAGATCTAGTGTTGCACTTTTATCTTCACTGTTTGCCTGGTCTTCATGCATCACGATTGCAACTGGGCTTTCGGGTCTCAGAATCATGTCCACAGGGTTGACCCACAGACTAGGGTGTGATCATTGTAAGGGTTTTGGGCTTCAGCAGCGGGAGCATGTCCTAGCCAGCGCCGGCTAAGCGCGTGTAGTCCCGCTCTTTTTGGGGACCGGGCTCGGGGAATCGGCGATTCGCAAGACAGGACGGACGAGCCTTGCAGTGTGCTGACGATGAGCTGAAGAGAGACAGGAAGTTCCTCCTGAAGGCAAGGCCACCCCATCTTAGAGAGAACTATTGAGAGCCTGGGACACAATCCCCCTTTGCCTAAGTCTTATTCTTGTTCTTATTCTTAGTCGTCTACTTCTTCTTCTTATTTCTGTTCTTCTTCTTGTTTTTCTTCTTCTTCTTATTATTATTATATAGTTTCAAAATATTCAATATTTATATAAATTACAACTAGGGTTCTTTTTCATTACTGTGAGAATTGATCGTCCTGGGAGGCCCTGGTGAACAAACCCCAGGCCTTGGATTTCGTCCACCCCTCCCTGCGCTTTGACCCCGAGCTCGTGAAGGCGGGGCAGGCGGTTTAGGTGGGGTTTAGGGTTTGGGGTTTAGGGTTTGGAGTTTAAGGTCCAAGGTTTGGGGTTGGGTTTGAGGTATTTTGAGGTTCAGGGTAAAGCAGCTCTGGTTCGAGTAGTCTCGGATGGAGCTCTCCACTCCGGCATCGGAAACCATCCCACCCACCCAAGAGTCCCACGTCTTTCTTGAATCTGTGGGAGTTTCCGAACATTAGGCTTAGGGGTACCTTATTTGGGGCCTTCTAGTAAGGATCCTACTATTTAGGGTACTATATTAGGGTCCCCTATTTTCGGAAACTAGTGCACTAACAACTACATACATACTAGTCCGTTCAACTTAAACCCTGCATGACACAAGGCATCGAGAAACAGTTGGGATCCAAACGGCTGGCAAGGGATTCAAGGCTTTCAGCTTGCCTTCAACCCGATACCCAAACCGTGTAACGGTTCGTTTTAGAGATCCCTGAAATTGCCTTCAACCCGAGTTCAGAAGCCCCAAAACTACCCTCAACCTGGGATCGGCGGCCCCCAAAACTGCCGTCAACCCGAGACCAAGCAGTTATTGGCAACGATATAAGCCCTCAAAGGCCCGAAACCCAAACACTTAAGGCTGCCCTCAACCCGAGACAGCTACGGGATTCGGTTTAAAGGCGTGACCTGTTTTCAACCCGAGACCCAAAGAATCAAGGCACTGAGTTTGGAGGCCACCCGAAAACTGCCTTACTCAAAGGATTAGGTTAGGAGGTCCTTTAGCCTGGGCTTGAGGGTTTAGGGTTTTTGACGGGTGCGGCCTGAGTCTCGCGACGCGCTCATCAATTCGTGTCGTAACACAGCTGAGGGTTTAGGGTTTAAAGTTTAGGGCCTCGAAAACAGCTCTTGGCCTGGGCTCCTTTACGCTGTCTTGGAGGTGAGCCTCCGTGAGTCTGGGGTATTCTGGCCGTGGGTTAGGGTACTCGGTGGCACAACCTCGAACACGTTGAGCGTCCAAAGCGCCAAAGCCCTAAACCACAAGCCCAAAACCCAATGCCCTAAAGCTAAAGCCCCGCATCCCAATACCGTCAATGCCGCCAAACCCAATGCTCAGCAACTCTAAATAATGGTAATCATATGGAATCAGAATAAGAGTAATGACTCATGACAGAG
Organism: Symbiodinium sp. clade A Y106; assembly: GCA_003297005.1. Lineage (NCBI taxonomy): Eukaryota > Dinophyceae > Suessiales > Symbiodiniaceae > Symbiodinium > Symbiodinium sp. clade A. Next base: position 62,254 of record BGNK01000804.1, on the reverse strand, counting down.
AAGATAAGAATAACAATAGCAGCAACAACAATAAGATGGATCCCTGGCGCCTCGTTGCAGATCGCGCTCGGCCAAGAGTATCACCCGCCAAAATCGCCCCCATCTCCAAAGGAGAGGCCCGCTCGGCTTGGGCTGTTTGGTAATGAGCTCCGCCACAAAGCAGTGTCGGAGAAGCTAAACCTAAACCCTAAGCTCTAAAGCTTACGCTCGAGCTCGTGAAGACAGGAAGGGACAACAGTGAAATTGCTGGTCTCTTTGGGGCAGGTTTTGTGCTCAAGACGTGGGCAAGACGGGTTTGGGGCTTACGTTACAGTTCTTGTGAGTCTATTTTTAGTCATCTTCTTCCTCCTCCCGCGACTTTTTTTTTGCTTCTTCTGACTGTTGTTGCTGAGCTTTTCTTGCGCTTTGATTGCTATGGCTACTAATCTTCTTTGGTTCCCAAACCGCAAACCCTAAACCGTGCTTTAGTGTCGTCTACAGACCTCGCCTGTTTATGCCGAGCGTGAGCGTCAAAAAAGACCGTGTTGTGGATGTTGTGGTGCGAGGGCACGATTGCAGGAAAACAACTGACAACCGAAATTCAGCTTAAATGAATAGCTAGATTTCATCCATAAGACGGTTTAAGCAAATTGAGTCGAAAGGTACATTGCGAGGCACTTCTGCAAGGGTTCCCGAATCCGTAAAAAAACCTGAAGTCTTGCCAACATACCTGGGTTTTGGTAAGTGCCAACAGTCACGAATTTTTGCGAATGTTTTTGGTTTAGGGTTTAGCGTTTGTTCCGTGATACTTCGTGACGAGACGCAAACATGGCGGCAAAGTCAGCTCGAGAACAATTCTAAGTCAGTGGTTTCGTTCTGTTTCTGGCCTTGTTCAGAGAACAGGTGCGACGCATCCAGGCAGGATTCACACAAGCCTGTGCAAAAAAGGCTTTAGGGTTTAGGGTTTTAGGGTTTAGGGTTAAGTGCTTGGGAGTGCCCAACATGACCAAACATCCTCAGTCAGGAAAGGAGGGGCCCGAAAAGCGAAACTCGCAAAAACATTCGAGATTTGGGGACGGAAGAGGCGGGGGTTGCAAAGGCCCGGCATGGCACGCCCTGCCAAATTTTGGGGAAATGGTCGAACAAATCGAGAACTTGTGTTGTTGGTGGGGCCCCGGTGGGGGGACCCAAAGTCAAAAGGCCCCAGAGCATCCCCGAGCGTCCAGAAACACCGGGCTCCCGCAGAGGCCCCGAGAAAAGGAAAGGAAAGAGGGCCAAGACAGCTCCCAAAGAGTTGAACAGCTTGTGGCGACTCAAAAACCTAAGCCCTAAACCCTAAACCCCTAAACCCTAAACCCCAAACATTTAGCGCTTCAGAAGCAGCCCCCTTAGGAAAGGGAAAGGCTCTGCTTGCAGCAAAAGTCGCTGGGGTGCCTTGCTCCACAAAGCTGCGCTGCCGAACCCTCAGCCCTTAACCTTTTAAGTCGACGCGCTATAAGCCCTGAACCCTAAACCCTAAATCCATAAAACCCTAAGCTATAAGCCTTATAACCCTAAACCCCATAAACCCTAATCCTAAACCCAAAAAAACCCTGAACCCTGTAACCCTAGAGACCCTAAAAGCCCTACTTTTTAGGGGCCTAAACAAATTACCAATACTACCTTGGGGGTTCCTTATTGTACCTCTAGCATAAGAGACCTCAAACCCTATTCAAATTATTAAGGCCCCTGTTTTTAGAACGCTTTTATAGATCCCTTATAGAACCCTTGAAAGGAACCCTTAAAGAGAGCCCTATTCTAATTGTTCAGGCCCCTATATTAATCCCCATGAGCCCAAAGCTATAAGCCTTTTAACCCTAAACCCTATAAACCCTAAACCTAAACCCAAGAAGCCCTAAACCCTATAACCCTATGGACCCCAATAGCCCTAATCCCTACAAGCCCTTAACTCCAAGCCATATAAGCCCTGAACCCTAAACCCTAAATCCTATAAACCCTAAACCATAAGGGTGGTTGTCAAAATTATGGTCCCTTTTTGGATCCCTAATATCATACGGCACCTAATATTAAGGGCGCCCAAAAGGGACCCTAAACCCTAAACCCTACACCCTAAACCCATAAACCCCAAAGCCAGGGCGCAGAGCCCGGGATTTCCCGCGAAGCCGAAGCCGAAGAGCCGGCGCTCGCGGCGCGCGTTGTCTCTGGAGCGGATGGAACGGGAAAGGCGGGAGTTGAGGGTTTAGGGTTTAGGGGTTAGGGGTTTAGGGTTCAGGGGTTTAGGGGGGGTTTGAAGGGGTTTAGTCATTTAGGGATGTTCAAGGTTTAAGCAGTTTATAGTTGAGGGCTGAGGGTTTAAGGTAAGGATGTTTAAGATTTAGGTATGTTTAGGCAGTTTAGAGTTGAGGGTTTGGGGTTTAAGGATGCAAGGTTGTTTAGCGGCATGGCTTGAGCCGGGTACAACACACCCAGATGTTTAAGGTTCAGGGCTTGGGGGTCTGGGTTTCGAGCTTTACGTGGTCCTATTTCAACTATGTAATGACACTGTCGGGTGTTATGGGGCGCAATCAGTTAGACTGCTGGGCTTGTGTCCATTATTATAGCTAAAGTATACTGGCCCCGAAAAACCCTATTCTAATTATTATGGCCCCTGCATCAGACTGCTGGGCTTTTGTTTGGGTTTGGAGCCAGCACTGAAGTCTGCGAGGCAGCGGAAGTTGCAGCAAGCAGCAGAGTCGGAGCCTCAAAACTCCCTATCGAGAGGGCTTTCCACCTTGAAGTGCGCCTCATGGGTTCCAGCAGTAGTACCCTAAAAATTAAACCCTAAACCTTAAACCCTAAACCCTCAAGAGCAGGATAAATAGAAATTGTGTGAATTTCGCTTTATTGCATTTTCATTAGTTTCGAATTTTCATTAAACGTGTGGGAAGAAATCCCAGCCCAATCCCTTTGCAGCCCCCAGCCGCCCAACCACGCCCCCCCCCACCCCCACCCCCCCAGCNCAGCCCCAGCCCAGCCTAGCCACCAGCCGGGCAGCCAGCCCAGCAGCCCAACCACCCAGCCAGCGAGCCAGCCCAGCCACGCCACCAGCCCAGCCAGCCAGACCGGTCCGCGCAACTGCGAAATCAAAAGCAAAAAAACGAAACGTTTCGGTCAAAACGTTTCGGTCAAAACTTTCGCTCAAAACCCCGGACCCAAACCCTATACAATTTCTATTAACCCTAAACCTTAAACCCTAAACCCGTAACCCTAAGTGGTAGAATTTACTGCTGCCACCTGCACCACCACCTGTAAGTTGGCTCGGCCCAACTGCTCATCCGAGAGTGGCAACCAGAAGCACAGAACATCGAACATGTATACAGCGTCCTATGGAGCCGAGGATGAGTACACGAGGTTTCGGAGAAGCAATCGGCAGTACCCAACACGACGTTGGCGGCGTTAAGTACCTTTAGGCTGAAGCCGAAGCGCTTCCACTCCTCCTCTCTCTTTCTCGCTTCCGTCCCTCCTAGCCCCCTCTAGACTCCAAGCAGAGCTCCCTACCAATTTTTGATTCCAGACGTGCGATCTCAAGGAACCTCCAGAAATTCAACCTCCTTCGATGGATCCAAGCCGATATATATATATATATATGTATATATATATGTACAGATAAAAATGTGCGTATATACATACATACACATACACATACATACATATGCATATATAGATACAGACTTGTATGTATGTATGTATGTACGTATGTATGTATGCATGCTTACTTACTGACTTACCTGCATGCATGCATACATACATACACTCTATAGACATATACACACATTTCTTGTGTACATATGTTTTTTCTTGCATCTCCGGCTGGTTTTGCTGTTGCGGCTCCGGGCTAAGGCAACGGCCGCACTCCGCCCCCGAGGATGGTGCAGAGCTGTCCAGGCAAATGGCTCGTGACGGCTGGCCTTTGCTTTTTTTTGATGCTATGCGTAACCATCAAGAACAGCATGTTTTTTTCAGACCGTTCCAATGTACCATGATATGCAGCTGGGCTTCAGAAACTTCTTGAAGGTGCTCTCACCACTTCTTGTTTGGGCCCCCAGGAGACTCAGAAAAGGCCTAGCCGGCTGTGGGCCTTAAAGGGATTGGACGTGCGCGGTTTAGGGTTTAGGGTTTAGGGTCTACGTCAGAGACCTGGAGTCGCCTCTCTTAGGGCTCGGAGGTGCTGCGGAGACATTGTGCCACTGTTTGCCGATGTTTGAGGCTCCCTTTGACACTTGAAGAACAGAAAACAGAAAACGGGGTGCGCTGGTAGTCTTAGAACTGAGCTCGCCTCGTTTCGAGGCCGTAGTGATTGGGGTTTGAGATGTAGAGTTTGAGGGTATTGTTTCCAGTGCACCGACTCTCCTGCTAGGTCGGAGCCTGTCCCAGAGCCGGCGGAAGAATAACGACAGTGCTGGGAAAAAGCACAAGGCGAAGGTGAGCGAGCAGCGCTTGTGACCCTGAGGGTACTTTGAGGCTCGCATGCTAGTCGTGATCATCGCAGCGGGTTCATACCGGCTTTCGTCCTGGCTTTCGTCGAGCGGTAGAAAATATGCATCAAATTGGTAAGAAGTACATTGTGCGCATCTTAGCATCTTGCTCCCTTATATCTCTTCGTGGGGTCTCCTCTACGGCTCTTTTGCACGACTAAAGTCCGGTGAAATTGTGGTTCCGTTCATAAATCCTGCATTCTTAATTCCTCCAAGATGCTGGTACTTTTCGTCAATCTTTCGGTCGGAAATTTCTGTGAGTTCTGCTCGGCAGAATTCCGGCAACATTACAATTCCCGATAAGTGTTGGTTAGACTGTTTCTTTTTTCGATTATCTAATATCTGTATTCAGCCATCGCCCGCCCTTTCCCAACAACGGGTTATGGTTTTTCTCGCGCTGGGAGGGGGGATGGATTCGGACGTTTCGGATATGATAGGGATGATTTCCGGTAATTTTGGATCTGGATCTCGGGATAATCTACAATCGATTTCTCTTTGAATAATCACGAAAGCTAGCGTAGCTAGTCTTTCGTTTCTATCAACGATAGTTGTTCCGGGTCCCGCGCAATGTTCTGGATAAATCAAAAAAACCAGGGGGCCAGGGCCCGGCGCCCCCCGCCCCTCCCCCCCTCGGGTTTGGGTATAGGGTTTAGGGTTTAGGGTTTAGAGTTTAGGGTTTAGGGTTTAGGGTTTAGGGTTTCGCATCTTAAAGAACAACGCCCATGCCGATGCGAACGACACTTGAGGTGCAGAATGTGCTGCAAAAAACCAATACAAACGGCATGTCGGTCTTCGCGCACTCTTTTCAACATCGGAGCCAAGAACGGCAAGAAGAGCAAGGACAATATCAACAAGAAGCGCAACAACAGCAGCATCAACAGCGGCAAGAACAGCAGCAGCAGCAACAGCAGCAGCAGCAACAGCAGCAGCAGCAGGAGGAGCAACAGCAGCAACAACATCAACAACCGCCACCATAACAACGATCGCTACTGCGACAGTGCCTGTGCGGTCATTCGCGGCAACAGCGGTCAATGACACTTCGAGTGCCGGATGTGCTGTAAATTACCAATAGAAACGGCAGGTCGGTCCTCGTGCATTCGACCCAACATCGGAGCAACAACAACAACAACAACAACAACAGCTTGAACAGCAGCGGCAGCATCGACAGCAGCACGAAACAGCAGCAACAGCAACAGCAACAGCAACAGCAACGGCAACATCAGCAGGAGCAACAACAGCAATAGCAACAACAGCAACCGACAACAACAACCACCATAACAACGACCGCTACTGCAACAGCGGTCGCACGGTCGTTCACAGCAGGAGCGGGGAATGACACTTGGAGTGCAGGATGTGCTGTAAAAACCAATACAAACGGCGCGCCGCAGGAAACATCGGCCATCATCGGCCGGCGCTTTCGGCACTTCGGGCCAGGATGTGCTGTAAAAACCATGACGGCCGGCATGTCGGTCGCTCGTTTTATTTGTAGCGTGTGCTGTCAAAATACGGGTTTTTGCAGCACATGCCTTGGATGACGTCAACGACCGGCATGCCGTTTGTGCTGGTTTTTATAGCACATCCTGGCCCGACGTAATCTATGGTATGTGCGGTTTCCCCGCATTCCGGTTTCTTGGGACTCTGTTGTGTTTCAGGCTTCGCGTGGAGCCTGTTCCAATTCTATTCATTCATATCTTGCGTCACGCACTCGTGGCCCATTTCTGGGCTGTACCTTCGAATTTGCGGGCATGCTCCCTTGAGATCTTGTGGTTTCCAGCCTTTCGCCACGTGGGCGAGGCTTTGAACCCAGGGCCGGCTAGCGAGTCTTTCCACGGAGTTGATGTTTCTTAGTATTTGTAGATCGGTAACCTTAACGCCGGCTCTTTATCGAACAAAGAAGACCTTCTTTGCTCCCTCGGTCACGGTGTTTGGACTACCAGTGAAACACATCACACTGCCAGGGCTGTCCCCATCATCAAACACAGATTATGGCAGGGAGGGTTTAATGCTTGCTTTTCTGCATCTACAGAATCTTATTCCACAGGCGTTGCTCAACTGAAGGGTCTTGCAGCAGGCACAGCCTGTTTTACGGATCTGCCTATACGCACAACACCTGACCTGGGGCTCTGCCGCTGGAGGTTCTGCATTCCACTCGGTTCCTGCAGTCGTTCATACAAGTTTCAACTTATTGTATCCTGCAAGTCGTGACGTTGTATGGTCCACCTGTGTCCGTTGCCCATGTTCAGCCGATTCGCACTACCAACCTATTGTTGGAGGCTGCTTTCAAAGTTGCCGCATCCTGCCAGGGTCCATCAGTCATCGCAGGTAATCTGAATACAACGCTTGAGTCACTTCCCGCTTGGAAACTGTTGGCAAATCGTGGTTGGATTGACACAGCAGTATGGTCTTCTGAAAATCTGCGTCATCCATTGCTTCCCACTTGCAGGGATGCAACTCGGCACTATTTCCTTCCTTTCAGCCTCGTGCAGCTCAAGCTTTGCGTGTTGCTGACGTCGTGCCGGATTTTCTCTTCGATACGCATCCTCTCCTAGTGGGTTTTTTCGACCTTCAGGCTTTCAAGGCGCCCAAGTGGAAATGCCTATTGCCCAAAACCTTCGATAATATTATATTCAACGCAACGTCTCTCGACGAATGTGCTTCTAAGGCGGCAAGTCGCGTAGCTAGCGGTATTCCTAAAGCTATACAATTTCAGGACCTGAGTAAATCCGTAGAAGAATGCGAATCCGTTTTCATGCAATCGGCTGTGTGGTTTGATGGCCAACCGCGCAAGCTGCCCCCAGGCTACAGAGGCCGTTGTAAGAAATTCAGGCCTGTCCTTCAACCGTGTTCGGTCCCTGTAGTACCCAATCGAGGGATGGTGATTTTGATGCAGCGTTGACACAATGCAGTATTTTCTTGCGCAGGCTTTTGCGACAACTGCACAGGCTGCAATCCCTTTGTCGGCTTACGCAGTGCGTCGCCACATTGGCCTTGCCATTCAACCACACGTGTGTGAACAGTGCTGCTCAACTGTGGAATGCATGTAAAAATGCGAAAGGGTTTCCTGGCTCGTTTTGTCAATGGTTGCTTTTTGAACAAGGGATCTTCATGACGGTTAATGTGCCACCTCCCGCTCTATGTGGCGAGATTTATGAAGTGGTTCGGGACTTTTTTATAGCCCAGGAACGATTGTACATCCTTACCAAAGCCGCTGAGTCACGTGAAGAGCTCCTCCTCGATTGAAAGCGCGGGGGCGCTAAGGCCTACAGGCAATTGAAAAACTCCGAGCAATGCCAGCTTTCACACATTGTTCACATCACGCCTTTGCCAATCAAAGCAGTCCGGTGGCCCAAAACTGGACGGACAAAGATTCCTTTGAAATCGACGGTGGATTTGTCTATCGAGGATGTTCTCGTGTATCATCAAAAGGAGTTTGTAGTCCAGAATGTGCACGAATCTGCGGCTTGGGTACATCCCCCCTCACGCCACAAGAGTGGCCGCCTGATATTTCCGTCAAGAAAACACTTGTCTGTCCCTCCGAGATAGACCATGAAATTCGCACCGTGTGGGGGCAATGGTTCCACCGTGACAATGATCATACATGTTGGACTGATGCAATGATATATGTTGACAGCATGCCCGAACACGTCCCCATGCCGTACGTTCCTTTCTCAGTTGACAAGTGGACCCACATGTTGAAGGGCGTGTCTACAAAGTCTGCGCGTGGTTCATGTGGGTTTTCAGTCCAGGAGCTAAAGTTGATCCCGGACGCACTGCTCCAAGCTTTGTTCGATCTTTTCCATGCCATGAAGGACGATCATTCATGGCCGGAGGCTCTCGTTTTCGTTATGGTTATGTGCCTCCCCAAAGTTGAAGGTCCATGCACTGCATTGCAAATCCGGCCTATCACCGTCCTGAGTCGCTTGTATCGTTGCTGGGCTAGATTTAGGTCGTCCGAAATTGTTGAGTGGCTTTCGTCCAAACTGCTACCTACTCTTGCGGGTGGGGTTAAGTGCATGTCTGTTACTGACATCAACACGATAGTTGCAAATTATTTAGAACCCTCATTTGGCCAAGATTTGTCCAGGGTAGGGGGTATTTTTGATATTATTAAATGCTTTACCCAGGGAACCTATCCTATTCTTGATGATTCAGCTGGGTTGTTCAAGGCTCGGCTGGTGTTGCCGAGAATAGTGAAACGGGGTTTCCCGAAGGTTGCAGCATGTCCGTCATCGTAATGACATGCATGGCATTGTTGGCGCGTTCTGTTCTCAGTAGCAAGGGCGCAAGTCTTTTCATTTCTTGCCGACAATTGGTCATTCGCCTCTCATACCCTTGAGGACGGTTAGGCTGCGTTCACTGAACTGTGCGATGTATGTGACGTATTTCAGCTTGAGCTTTCTCCCGCGAAATCTTGGGTATGGGCCACTTCGTCGAAGCTCCGCAAACAATTGAGGTAAATGGTGCACCGAGATATTTTTATTCCTCTCGTGTGGTATACAAGATTCTAGGTATGATATTAATTACACCTTGCGCTATCAAAAGACCGTGGGGCGATCCCACCTCTATAAAATGAGAAACTCAATGAATAAAATCCGTGCCTCTAAGTTGCCCGTGTAGTGTGGAAAGCGCTTCGCAAGTAACGGTGGTTCGTCTAGATTCAATTTAAGGAACCTCTTATATATTTTTATATTCGAACATGGCGTGCCGCCATCGTTAGAGTCTTCGGGTTCGATCGACCTAGGGAAAATATGAAACTTGCACTTGCTGGAGATATTATTGATCCTCAGCTCTCTGATTTCTTCCAAAGGTGTTATTTTTAGAGGCGTTTGTAAATATCAGATAGAAGTTAGAGGGTCTGATGCTATATCACTCGTGGTTCGGTTCTTTTGATTGGTTTCGACATAATTCTATATTCTTATGGTTCACGCTTTCTCAAACGTGGGAATTGAGGATTTGCGCCGAATTTAAAGGAATATAATTTAGATTCAATTTTATTGCTATTGATATTTCAGATATGCAAGATTTTTTGTTTAAATTTATTTTTATTATATTTTGTATCTATATCTATGGCAATAATTTTACCTATGATATATTGATAAAATAAGATATACATAAGACATCGAAATATCTAAATTACGATCTATTCGGCTCCAAATTCTTTCGAATTTTCTAATATCTTCTTTCTATATTGACTTGCTCGATTTATTTTCGAAATTATAGAGCTTATCTAAAGGCGTGTAGCGTTTCGATTTGATACTCTTTTACGTTCAAGCATAGTCGCTATTCGTCGTCTTGTAGTCTTATATTCTATTACTTTGCATTTAATAATGTCATATAACGATGACTCACTATATATCTTTTTTTGATAATTCTTATTTTTAGCTTCAAAACCGTTTGTTCTCTGTTTCGGCTGTTGTCATAATCGTTGCAAATATATCTTATAATGGCGAAGGCATCGTAAATTCTCTAGTCTTATTAGGTTATAAACAATCTAATAATCGTGCGGAAACGTGAGTTATTCTATTTGTGTTCCTATTATCGCTACGATATCCAACCTATTCAGATTACTAATCAGAATAGAATATTTTAAAATCTTATGCACGCCACATATCATAACTCACATTAATCTCTAGGAAAAATTTCGCACTTTATTTATTGACAAACTACCAACACATATAGAATTTATCAAAATCAAAACCCATATGAATTCGCTCATTAAACAACCACCTTTCTTAGACCCATATCGATATTTGAATACATTTATTAATTCCATTATAACAACGACTATTAAAAACGTAGATATTTTCTATTTCCATCAAATCCGTATGCTATCTACTAAATAAGACGAATTCCAAAATATCGTTGACTAACTTCATAAGTTTATTTTATAATACGCTACATCGAAGTGTTTATCAAGAATTAAATTCGTTCGCACTTTAATTTCATAGACTCGTAACTATAATAAACCCGCATTCATACACGTCCCGATAATTCTATAACTAAATTACTTATCACTTTCATTTTCAATGCCCATATACGACCCCCCATTAATAATCTCAAATTCTCCAATAAGAAGAAATATTCTTCATATATATATTATAATAAAATAAAGTTATAATCAAAATATACCTCTCGAGAATTCTCGAGACTTATATTTTTATAGAAGACTTACGAATATTTCAAATCACCATCATATAATTGAAAAAATATTTATAAGTATAATTATTACCAAGAGAGTCGTTAATTAAGAATCGTAACAAATATTTTAGAATACAACCGCCCCACAAGAAGTATTACGTATCGTATAAATAATTATACGAGCCGAAATAAATCGTTATATAAAATTCGACAAAGAAATAGAAATTTAATTATCATATTAATCTTCCACCTAATTCATTATTCTCGATATATTTATTAATTCCCATTAGGATAAGGTTTTGTATCCCTTACAAGCTTCATATAGATGAGGGCACGGGGCTTCGGAAGAGTGCAGTTCTACAGTGCTCGTGGGGGCCAGTCCTCGCATCTTGTGCTGCAAGTTGGCTCCGATACTTTTTTAGACTGCCATGAGTCACGGGGCTTATACTCAACACAATGTGGGATGGGAATGGGGCAACGAAGTGGTGGACTCACTGATACTGGAATTGGCCAAGCAGGCATCATCGGTTATGAATACTGGTATTTCCATCAAACACAGTATTTTTTTCTTATGATTTATATATCTGGAAGGTGATCTCCCTGCTCAGGCCAAGGTTTTTCCATTGCAAGCGAAACTTCCTACGTGTTCTAAACCCCATGTGTCCATGGTATTTGGCCGACGGGGATACGTTCCTATTCATTGATGTTCGTTCTGCAGCTTCTTAGGAGGGCTATAGTGGGTCAGGACGTCCCATGGAGCAATGAGCCGCCGTTGGCTACTTTAACCAGGAACGGCGAGGCGACCTTTTTGGCGAAAGATCTTTTTCACATCATCAGTCTGAGAATAGGCCGCACGTTTTTGGCTTCTGCAATTTGCTTCTTAATATAAGCCTGGGTCATTTTATTCCCACAGACATGGCTCTCGGGCGAAACATTCCAATAAGGTTACAAGAAGCCTATAATGATTTCAAGCATTTTTGCAAGCACGTCTTGAAGATGACATCAACAGTGAAGCACTGGACGAGAGAGAATTTTTCCTGGAAAGATGCTCAAACAAGTATGCCTACCACTAGCTTTAAAGCTTCGCACACTTATTTAATACTATCGTGGCTTGTAGACTATCTGGGGCGACCTCTTCAAGCAAGCAAGTATATCAACAATATATCTGCTTGTGCTCATAGTGTCTTGCTCATATCATGAGATGCGTGTTGCATTGCTTGTCATGTTGCTAAAATTGCTCATATAACCTGATCCAAGCAGATATTGTTGTCTACATTCAAAGCAACTCAGGCCTCGATAATTTTATGCAGATATGTCTTAAAGCCGACTGGATCTTTATGACTACAACTGAAGGACAAAGTGCGCTAGAAGTTTTAGACAAATTTCTAATCAATTATATTCGGTTCGCCTATGATACTAACCAAGACGGTCTGGTATTCTTCAATATCACTCCCAAGCTTCATTATTTGGATCATGTGTGTTCGGATCTAAGGGGGCAGCTATCAAAACAACAACAACGCCTCTTAAACCCGATGGCATTCTCTACTGCCATGGCCGAGGATTATATTGGCAGGGCCTCTGTTATTTCAAAGACGTCGCACCCAACGGCCATGCCGTTGCGCATGGCGCAGAAATAGTTGATCGAAACCAGACTTCGGTGGCGGGGCGAGCGATAAACAGCTGAACGACCGTTTGATTGTAGTAGCTGTAGCAGAGCAAGCATATCATCAACCTCAGCATATGAATACCATCTTGCCAATAATTCTTGCATTTCGATATCATTGAGATTTTCTATTTTTGATTTTCTTGGATTCCCTTTATGATATATTGAAGATTCTTGGGAAATGTAAAACCTATTCTTGAACCTCCGAAATCCTCGAACCAGAAAGAAATAGTTTACCAACCGAAACCACAAAAAAGGAACTACATAGGAACCTCTAGGTATGTCTGTGTATATTTACATACGTATATATATATATAAAGCAATGTAATACAATAAAAAATATATATATATATATATATACACACGTATTGTTTCTGTTTATTTCCCCTCTATGCCCGAAACAACGGTGTGCAGTGCTTGCGTTGCTTGAGTGAGGGGCTTTTTGTCGATTTTGCCTCTCCAGCAGCCAACGTGCAGAGTAGGGTCTCGGATGGTGTTCCGGCAGCTCTGACGGATGATGCTAGCTACAGTAGTGTAGGGGCCTTAATAATTAGAATAGGGTTTTGGGGGCTCCTCAATATAACTGTAGTATAATATCCCCAAGACCCTATTGAACTTATTAAGGACTCTATAGTAAGCAATCACCAAGAGCCCATAGCCTATAGAACCCCGAACCCGGCCCTGATTTCAAATTAACGGCGCCGTTGACCGCGCCGCTCCATCGCGTGACTTGTGGAGTCGTGGCTTGGGGCTTCAAGTCCGGTCCGAGTGCGCTGACATGCCGTAGCCCCCGGAGACCTGCGCGCCAGAGTGCAGGGTGTAAGGTTCAGGCTTTTACGGCCTTTCAGGAATCATGAGGTTTAGTGTATCGTGGTTTTACAGTTTTTTTGGGAACTTGAGGATCAGGGTCTGGGCTAAAACCTAACAGCTGTGGGTCAGCACCTGCGCGTCTTAAGTAGCCTCATCCACGGGGCCTGCGGCCGAGATGCCGCAGCCAGTTCTGCTAACGTGGACTAAAATAGGCTCCCGGTTTATCAATACCCCTCCACCCGCTCCATTCTTGCAGGCCTCATGGTCCGCATGGGTTCATTTCATCATGGCTACTCATTTACCCTTGGGTCTGGGTGAAGACTGATAGAGTAGTCTGAAACTCTGTACAACTATCAGGGTCTCCACTCTACAACCCTGAAGTACTGCAGGTACTAACCGCTGCTGTCTAAAATCTGCGGACCAGCACTTAGGGTGGCTACTCTCTCTCTCCCTCGCTCTCTCGCTCTCGGTCTCCCTGTCTATCCTCATGGGCTTCTGACAGCTGTAGCGAAATGCCCAACTCTCAGGCCGCAATGTTGCCGATGGCCCTTCTTCAAGTCCTAGGGAGCCGTATACAGCTTCAGCAGTTTCAGTGTGCAGGGCGTAGGACTTCGATAGAGTTCAGTGATGAGGGTTCAGAGCTTCGGGTTTCACGCTTTCCTAGAGCCACACCAGTGCCCATAGTGTTGCGTCTCAAGTCCACCCTACCCTCATGGCACTTCCAAGACCTGGTTTGTAGCCCCACTGGAAGATTAGGATCGCAGCTTGGGGCTTGGAGTTTAAACTTAGGGGCTGAGTACCCTAGCCCAAAAAAGGTTAACCTTTTGACTTATAGTAGGATTATATAAGCCCCAAAAGGTTAAAGGTTACCTACTCAGCCCCTAAGTACATATGGGGCTGCGAGTCGTTTAGGCATAGCTTGGGGTGCAGGGCTTTTTTGACTATAGGGTTTCTTCTGGCATAAAGATACCTGAATTACGTAATGTAGGGGCCTTCATAATAAGACTAGGTTTTGGGGGTATATTATTTGCTTATAATAAGGAACCCCCAAAACAGTATAGGTACTTATTTAGGCCCGTATAGTAGGGTTGAGAGCCGAGAGTCCTTCAGGTCTGGGCCGAGATCTTCCGCTGACCCAAACTGCAGAACTTCGCAAACTTCGTTCTTCTCCCAGTCCTGCCGAAACTGGAAAGGGAGGCGGTAATGTAGGGGCCTTAATGATTTTTTAATAGGGTTTTGGGGCCCATTATACTATACTGAAAGAGACGTTAGGTAGGGAATACTGGGTTCTTGTTAAGGGATATTAAGGTACCATAATAGGGATCAACAAGCCAAAGACTAATCCCTTGACAAGAACCCAGAATAGTGCTGAAGAGCACCTTTGGAAACCTCGAAATCGCGCAAGGCTCCAACATCAGCCCCAAAAGGCACGTGTTGACCGAAGAAAGGGGTTTCACCTTCGGGGAATTCCTGTTTTCTAAGGTGTGGGGTTTAAGACCTCTTACAGGCTTGCGAAATCGTGCTTCAGGGTTGCGAAATAGCGCTTCAGGGTTTAGGGGTTTAGGGTTTCCTCATTTCCGTGCGCAGTGTGGCATGTGAGGTGGGTCTTTTCCTGCCCTGTCGGCCTTCTACGAGAGAGCGATGACCGTTGGCTTACAAGGTTGAGGCTTCTTGGAGTTTTGGGGTTTGGGAATCGGGGTAATGTAGGGGCCTTAATAATTAGAATAGGGTTTTGGGGGTTCCTTATCATAATTATAGCATAATATACACCCAAACCCTATTCTAATTATTAAGGCCCCTATATTACCCACAGAGCCCTAAACACCAGAGTTGAAGTTGGCGCTACCGTGGCCTCAACCTTGCAGCCGATATCAACTTATGTCGGGTCTACAGCTTAAATCGTCCGGTGTTCGCTTGAGGCACAGCCCCAACTTTGAAGAGGGTTTTGGGGTATATTCTACTATTACTAATTATAACTATCATAAGGAACACCCAAAATAGTATTGTCAATTTTTTGGGCTCCTGCATTATTTAGAATCTCCAGCTCCCTTTTGCTGAACATTTCAACCTCCGACAAAACCCTAAACCCCGAATCCTAAACCCTGAACCCTAAGCCCTGAACCCTAAACCGAGAAACGCACGCGCACACGAACTCTTGATCGCCTACTGCGGCGACCAAGAGCCATCGTGGACCAGGGAAGCTCAATCTACATGTACGAAGGTGTCCTGCAGCCACACATTACTATAGGGGCCTTTATAATTAGAACAATTAGGGTTCGGGGGCCCATTATACTATACTTTTAGTAAGGAATCCCGAAAACGGTACTGGTAATTTTCAAAAAAGGCCCCTATATTTGTGGACAACATCGGCAAGCATGTGTTCCAATTGATTCCCGTCGACGTTGCAACAGGTCTGGTGTTCAGGGGCTTTTGGGTACCCTAAATAACAGGTGCCGTATTATAATAGGGACCCAAAAAGGGACCCTAATTTTGACAACCACCCAAATGGAACAAACATGAACAAAGGTATTTTCTGGGATGTGCAACTTTGTGGACTGTAACTCTGGTGGTATCAAACTGCCCGGTCGTGAGCGAAACACGGCCATCTTAGGGTTTAGGGTTTAGTGTAAGTTAATACTTCCGCTTTCATTAGCAAGTAAGTCGAAGGCCTAAGAACTACAGCGCCAGCATTGAATAAGAAAACATTGAATAAGAAACCCCGCCCCTGGATTTGGGCGAACATGTGCTAGAATCTGCCACAACCAAGCAACAAGAAACAAGAAATCCAGGGTCCCCTACCCCCGAAACCCAATTTCTTATCCAATTTCTTAAATGCTGCCCCCAAGACCAGAAGCGCAGGACCCTAAACACGTTACAATACCTTGAAATTTGGGCTTAAGGCTTCGGGATTTAAAGCTTCAGGTTAAAGGGGACAGGAATGAGTACAGCACTTAGGGCCCTAAAATCTTAGCGGGAACCCCAATGGACGGGTTTAGGATTCCTGCAGCAAATCGGCGGGAGTTTCGGAATTCGCCCGAAGGCAAGCAGCAAAGGTGAAGATTTGATATCCTGTCGCTTTGACGGGTTTGGGATTCCTGCAGCAAATCGACGAGAGTTTCGGAATTCGCCCGAAGGCAAGCAGCAAAAGTGAAGATTTGATATCCGGTCGCTTTGACGGGCTTAGGATTCCTGCAGCAAATCGGCGAGAGTTTCGCGAAGGCAATGGGTGGAGGGTTGAGATTTGATTTGGATTTCGACCAAAAACAGAGGAAATAAGAAATCCGGGGGGGCTGGATTTCTTATTTCCTGGTTTTTTGGCCGGACCAAAAACACAGGAAGTAAGAAATCCAGGGGCTGGATTTGTTTTGCTCCCGCCCACAACCCAGGAAATAAGAAATCCAGGGGCTGGATTTCTTATTTCCTGGTTTTTTTGAGCCCAGGAGGGTTGTGCAGCAAATCGGCGAGAGTTTCCGAATTCGCCCGAAGTTGTGCAGTGTTTGCTGCANAAGAAATCCAGGGGCTGGATTTCTTATTTCCTGGTTTTTTTGAGCCCAGGAGGGTTGTGCAGCAAATCGGCGAGAGTTTCCGAATTCGCCCGAAGTTGTGCAGTGTTTGCTGCACAGGGTGGCGCACTACATTGGCCGAAAGGGGAGGCGGAGGCGATGGAGGATCATGATCTGAACCGCCATCCTCTAGTAGGCGGTTTATTACCGCCCCGGGCTCTTCGTCCATGTTGAGCTCTGGACGGCGTTAAAAGGCGCACGATACGTCTCCAATAAGAAATCCAGGGTACCCTAAACCTGGCCGGTATCACTTATGACCCTGAACAGAGCGCTATCTAAACAAGAAATCGAGGGTACCCTGCCTCGGATACAGGAGTTTCTTATCCAACGCCGTCACTGTAACTCAATAACAGGACGCGACTGAACCACTCCACCGACAAGACATGAAGCCCCTAAACCCTGAACCCTAAGCGACCTAAAGCCCCTGCCATAAACTAAACCCTAAACCCTACTAAACTCTCACCGAACCTCCAGAGCCTAAGCCGACTTGACACCCACAAACCCCCCGAACCCCCAGCCGCCTCAAGCCACTACTGTTTATGAAACCCCAAACTCTGGAATCCCAACCCCTAACACTCAACAAAAACCCTTCAATTTCCCTAAACCTCCCAGAGAGATCCGGAAATTCGCAGGGCGCGGAGGTGTTGGTGCAGTCCTCGAGCTACACTTCGCGGCTGGATGAGTGTTACTTCGGTGACTAGACGGTTTAAACTTGCTGTTGGTACTGCGTCTTATCTGCAGTACTCTTATCAGCAGTACTACGATTATCGATTGTCGTTGCTGTCTAGTGTCGTTATTCTTGGCTACACATCTTTAGCTTTGTAGTTCTAGTGCTTCCAACTCTGCTATGCTTCTGTGCATGCACGAAGGCGAAGTTGTCATGTCGTTCGCGATGAAGGCTAATTAGTTCTGCAAGGCACATCTTCGTTGAAGTAACTTCCTACAGTCAAGAACCAAAGCGTAGACATCTCTTGGCAACAAGCCATAGATTGGGCGGGGACGCGAATGTTGAAAACTTTTACAAGGAAATCATCGTGAGGAACCCCCAAAAGGTAGTTATTTGGGATCCAGGTAGGGTCTTTGTCGATCGACCGTGAAGATTCGACCTGGGCCTCGTACAGGGTTTAGGGTTTAAGGGTTTAGGGTTTAAGCGTGCTTAAGGCTTGCTCAATCCACTTCAACATGCTGGGCAGGAATCATATATGCACTAACTCCTAAACCATAATTACGGTACAGCAGGAATCATTTTCCAGGATATGACCCCTATAATTGGGATCCTACTTCCTGCTACAACCTACCTACTAAACCCGAAGCCACGAATCCTCAATTTCTCATCTATCGAGGTTTAGCATCCGAGCTGTTACCTCAAACCGCGATAGAAGTTCGAGCCCTACCCACCAAATCAACCCCGTATTAGCCGCTGAAGACGCAACGCATCCCAAATATGAACTTCATCGAAGCCGACTGCATCCAAGCTTCTGGCATGCATGCATTATGCCCTGTGTGGAAACACTGCAGTGGGATGCCGTCTCCTCAAATCATGGCTTGCTTGAGGGCCTAGTGACTAATTTGAAAGGCTGAAGCCTGCAAGCCCATGACCCCGGACAACAAACTCCACAATACCAACACCTCAGCTTCAGGGGGCAACTGTTGCCGTTTTGTATTGAGGACGTGGAATCAATTAGGCTCGTAGCATCGTGACTTGAGGATTCCGTGAGCGATGAGTGTAGGATTAATCAGTTTGGGATACCGGGTGAAGAAGAAGATGATGAATATACAGGCTGTAGGTGCACGCATATGGCTACCGTAGCCATCAGCTTCGCCGATCGACACATAAGCCCGCGCTTGTTGTGCTGATGATGAAGATGTTGATGATGCATATGTTTACTGCCATGGTCTTAGCCAATGTTGCTGTGCTTTCACGGAGTATGACATGGCGCCAGGACTTGAAGCCAGGGTGCCGAAGAGCTTCTGGACGGGCGTCTTGTATCGTGTGAAGAAGATGTGCCGCAAGTGGTCTGGACCAATGCTCACCCTTAGCCGGATTCAGGGTTCACGTTTCGGGTTTAACTTACGCCCATAGATTCAGGGTTGGATTCAAACTTGAGGGTGCAGGGCCTAACGCAAATACTCAACTGCTGAACACCGTTTTAAGCCCTGCCCAGTGGCTGACGTTTGGGGGAGGGCTCTTCAGGGCTGGAGATTGTTGGCGCTAGGATATGACTTTCGACTTCAGCTCTGCCAAGTAGAACCTTGAGGGTTCAAAGGCCGAGACGAGCACACGCAAGAGTCCGTGGCAAGGTTGGAGCTAGAGAGGCTGCTGCGCCCAGTCTTACAAAGTGCGTACGCGTCGACAACCATGTGTGGCCCAACCCCCCAAAATCACCCTGAAACACCTCAAACAGCACAGGGAACACACTGGGTATTTGGAGTCTATATGCCTCATATGACTAAATTAATTACTATATTGGCACTTAGAGTCTATGTACCTATCTTGCTACATTGGGGTACTTAGAGTCTATATAACTACATTGCTTTTTTTTGCCACTTAAAGACTTAGAGTCTGCGCAACTATATTGCTGTATTACTATGTTCTCCCCCTTGATTTTTGAGAAACTCCCCCTCTTTCTCTAGGTGGGGCTTTTAAGGCCTTTGAAAAATATTAGTAAATAAGATCCTCTTAAGTCCAATAAGGGAAAATATAAAATGTCCCAAAGCCCTACCTAGTTCTGGGCTCCAGAAGAGACACTCCGTCCCAAAAAGCCAAGCTCTCCAGGGATGCTCGTGCCTTGACAGCTTACTTGGAGGTTCATGGGTAGTTATAAGTAGGGTTCCTTTAAAGGGATCTATAGGGTTATAGGGTTTAGGGATTAGGGTTTAGGGTAGTTATAAGTAGGGTTATAAGTAGGGTAACTATACTTATAACCCATATTAGGGGACTTATAACCCCACTTATAACTACCCATGAACCTCCAAGTAGGGGCCTTAATAGTTAGAAGAGGGTTTTGGGACCCATTATACTATAAATATGTTAAGGAATCCCCAAACTAGTATAGGTAATTATTCAGGCCTCTATAGTAGGGGTTTGGGGGTTTAGGGGCTTTGGGATTAGGGTCAAGAAATGCCGCTTATAGGTTTGGGGTTTGGGTTTAGGGATTTGGGATCGAGGATTAGGATTTGACTTAGTGTATACGGTTTAGGGGTGCCCCAAACCCAAAATTCTAAAACAAACGGCTTCGGAAACTATGAGCACTTTAGGGCTTTGCCGAAACTCGGAACTGCTCCCATTTATTGACCCGTACACAACCCTTGAACCTGTTTTAGAGCTTTGGCGGAGATTGCTGTTATGGCTCTTGGCCCTTGGGGACTAGGATTCACTGTCACTCGTTGAAGCTTTCGAGCTGTTGGGCTTCATAGACGGCCTGAAGAATACGCTAAAAGCCGAGCCTAAACCCCAAAAAGCGGACTGTAGTATGTAGTTTTCCAGCAGCTAAGCTCAATCAGCCTTCAGTTCAAATATCCGGCACCAACCCCGACACCTGTTGACCATGAGTAGTATGCGCGGTGGCACCCGTAGGCTTCGTAACACAGGTATCCTTACTTGAGGGAGACTACCCGAAATCCTGACCCCACCCTAAAACCCTAAACCCTATTAAGCCTTAACCCTTGAAACCTACGACTGCACTGGTGTTATGCAGCCTGAGAGGCTTCGACCGTGCTATGCAGAAGCGATGATAATATCGCTACAGCCGGGCTTTTAGAGGGGACGAAAGGGGTAATTTCTAACTTCGCCCTGTCTTCGGTTTACATTTGATGGTTAAGTTTAGGGCAAAACCCCCAAGCCACGGTAGACTTGAAGAGTAGTTTCTCTGTGTGGGCGGTCTAGGCCGCTAGAGGCAAACTAATTAAGATGCATCGGATGAAGAAGCCTCTTCAGGTTATGGGGTCTGATGCTTCGGTAAACTGATGTGTGGTCTTCAGCTTCAGTGGAACATGTAACATCCTAAAAGCAAAACCGAACAGACGGCCTAAACCGTAGCTCAGCATGAGATCGCAACTGCCTCGGCCGTCCACAGCGCACGTATGCGTCACCTGGGCGGTGAAATGAAGGAAGAAGTTGGGCGGACTGCAGATATGCGGATGCTGCATTCTTGGGCTTCAGAAACTTGCAATAAGGGAGTGTAGCGGCAGCGCAGGTTCGCCCAAGGGCTTGATTTTAGGTCTTAGTCGCAGGGACTGCGATTGAAAGAGCGGCGCAAACAGGCATGACCGGAGGGCGAACTTGTAGCTAGGTGCAAACTGTTAGTGGGCCCAGGCTGACTTCAATCTTCAGAAACGCGAATCGGAACTCGCTAGTGACCCTCCGATCCAAGAGACCTGCACATCTCTTCTGCAAGCCAAAACATGTCTTGACCCGCCGTCCTGTGAACTTCAGCATTTATCGGATTCAGCTGCTCAACAAAAACGTCTGCACCAAGCCGCCGATGTGGTGTACAATGTTCGCCTGCCGCAAGAGGACGTAGTTGTCCTGCCATGTGCCCAAAGTAATATTCAGAATAGAAACGAGAAAAACAATAATGAGAGACATGATCATATGAGCAGCAACAGCAAGCAGTACATCTTGATACACACACATACACACACGTACGTATACATATATATATATATAATATACATACACATACATATGTAAAACGATGAGCAAGTAAACAAATAAGTACATCAACAAACACATACACAAACAAATCAATAGTACAAATGAATACTTACAATTACGTATGTGTATATATAATTATGTCTATATATATATACACCTGTGCATGCATACAAACGTCCATACATACACATACATATACACATGCACATGCACATAGTTGCACAACCACGTAGGCATACATGTGCATATTACATATACGCATATTTACCTACCTACATACATATACATACGTACAGGCGTACATATGGACATATGTACATACGTACTTATATACATCCTACAATCTGAGCGCCTTGAATTTCGACCACTCCAGCTTACAGCCGACTGAACACGAGAGCTCCTAGCCTGGAGCCAACTCGTAGAGTCACTAGGGCTGGAAACAAAAATGCGCTGACGCTTCGGGGTTTAGCACTGAATATAGGGGCCTTCAGAATTAGAATAGGGTTTTGTGGCCCATTCTACTATGATAAATATATTAAGGAACCCCCCAAAATAGTATAAAATAGTATTGGTGATTATTTAGGCCCCTATATTAGGGTTTAGGGCATACTGCACAGTTCTGTTCATGCAGTGATAGCTGATACCAAGGAAATAAACTGTTTCACCGGAAGATCCTGCCTGGCCACAGCCGTCGTACGCAAAGGCCTCTATCCTGGCAGTGGTTTAGGGTTTAGGGGTTTAGGG
Source organism: Symbiodinium sp. clade A Y106 (assembly GCA_003297005.1). NCBI lineage: Eukaryota > Dinophyceae > Suessiales > Symbiodiniaceae > Symbiodinium > Symbiodinium sp. clade A. Next base: position 40,186 of record BGNK01000804.1, on the reverse strand, counting down.
TTTAGGGTTTAGGGGTTTAGGGTTTAGGGTGTTGATGGGGTTGTTCTTTAGGAGGACGAGCTTAAAAGCTTGAAGCCCGAAAAGCAATCTAACACCAGGGAACCGTAACTCGAATCCACAGTGCTGCAACGCAATCCGAACCCTATGCCTAAAACCGGAAACGAGCATTCCCTGCAACCCCCGTTCCAACTGTCCGGACCCCTTTATGAAAATTTCAGCCGAGCATCCCGATTGATTGAAACGCAGGCTCCTGCGTCCGGTTCATGAAGCCTCCAAGGGCTTTGGAATAGTCCCGCCATGACCTTCTAAGGCCCCCTTATATAGGTACTTTCGGGCCAAGGTATATATATATATACTATTTGGGTACATGGACCTGTCAGAAGCCTCATAAATCCGGTAATGCAGGAATGCAGAAGCCGTAGCGTTACATCGATCTAGCCGTTGTTGTGTTAAACCTACACACAAAAATCTGACTCATCCTTAGGACAGTATCCCTTTGGCACAGACCATAAAGCTCAAACTCAACTTCAGAAAGTCCGCTACGCTGATTCACCACAGCAAAGAGCCACTCACTCCGGAATGGTTCCCTGTGCCACCACTCTCGGATATTTTCAGGGAAACCTGATCTGGTTTAGGGTTTAGGGGGCACCCTGAACCGAACGAGCCATAGTGTAGAAGATTCAGGGCTCTACAAGGCTTTAGGTGCTGGTACTGGGGCTCAAGGTTCGCAAGACGGTCGAGCGAATGCGCGGCACTTCATCCACATGTCCGTCTGATGCATCCGACCTTTACACAAATCCCCTAACTAAATCCTTGATGATGATCCAGAGCAGGGCGATTGGACTATAAGGACACTTTCCTACTGAATATTGAGCCTACACCCCAAACCCATCGAACGCAAACAACACTGCGCCCTCACCCGGGGTGTCCTTGATGATTCTAAGAGCCCTTCCGCTGAAAGATTCTCCAACTAACACCTTGAAGCTATTAGCAAGCCGTAAACCGTAATCCGAAATTCGAACATCTAAGCCCGGAGCCCAAACTTCTTCATACCCTAAACCTGCAGCCTTCTATACGGGCCAATAGGGTTTTGGGGTATAGTCTACAGGTAGAAAAGGAACTTCAAGGAATAATCTTGGTAATGACTTAGGCCCCTTGTATGCTGCCGTTTGGATCCGGCCTTCCATGGTGATGTCGGCCTCGGTGTAAAGCTTGACATCGAAGTCCGAGTCCCATGGCATAATCCCAGCCTCGTGGAAAAAAGTGACGCATCTGCTTCTGCAAGAACGTCTTCAGGGCTTCCGGTTTAGGGTTTAGGGTTTAGGACCTTAGGGTTTAGGGGTTTAAGGGCTTAGGGTTTAGGGCTTCGGCTTTGGATTTCCGTGAAAGGCTTCCTTAAGGGTTCCCAGGCTTCGGTTTGGCGCTTCGGGTTTTTGTGGAGAGCTCTTTCAGGTGTAGTGGGGTCGAGCGGATTTAGGGTCTAGAGTCTAGGCTTCTCGGGAGCTTTTAGGGCAAGGGTCGAATCCAACACCCCAAAACTTAGGGTTTAGGGCTCAGGGGTTTACAGTAGGGGAGCCCACATTCACCCACTGGGGGCAGCATACAACCAAGCCCGATTTTTTGGCTGAGGATTCGAATCCCGTTACCCCTCGAGGCGTCAATTGAAGCAAGACCGAGGCAAGACACCTTTAGGGTTTAGGGTTGAGGGTTTTAACATCCCTCAACCCTAGACCCCACACCGACGTTCTGCTCTGACCCCTATGGAAAGTCGCAGGTGCATTTTCTTTCCGTGTTTTTAGGGCTTGGGGATTTTGGGGTTTAGGGTTAAAGGGCTTGGGGGCTTAGACCTTGTCCCAGGGCTGGGTAAACATTAAGAGCTTTTGTCTTCGAGCTTGGAATTTTGCAGTGACCCAATTCGGGCAAGTAGCTGCTCCGTTCCGGAAGAGCGCCAGGAACGTCCCCTCCTGTTGCGTTTCAGGGTTTTGGACAGGGGTTGATGAGCATAAACACCACCGAAAGCCCAAGCCTAAACGGTTGAATGTAGGCTGCCCCGCGGCTTAGACAGGCCTTCAAGAGATGAAGAAGTGCTACGATGCAAGGCTCAACTTTATGGAGACACATCACACATGCTTGAACTGACACGTACGAAGTGTACACATATGCACCTGCACCGTACGGGCATTGTGTATCCTCGACAAAACCCCCATGCACTAGAACACCCACGCCTAATTCCCCAGCTCTCTGAACCGTAAACCCTCGACCCAAACCCCAACCCCAACTCCCAGCAAACCCCAATTCCTACTGCCAGTCCCCAACCCCACAACCCCACAACCCCAAATCCTTGACCCCCGCAATTCCTCGGGCACAACGAAGTTCCGTGGATCTAAGGAGGTCCACCATCGGCTCACCCGGCGAAATGCCTTGCCAGGGCTTTGAAACGCTCTTAAGGCCCTAAACTTTGGGTTTAGGGTTTAGGGTTTAGGATTTGAGCTTTGGGCGTCAACCGCGTTGCGAAGTGCACTGGACCTACTCTGTGGAGATGCAAGCAACCGAACCCACCCGGTTCACCCTATGCTCTTCACACCATCCCATCACCATTTCTTGTAACAGTTTTATAGTCATTGACCGGTTCGGGGTGCAGGGATTTAGCAGTTTCGAACCAGGCCCTGTAAAGGATGAAGTTGCAACCCATATCAACATGACACCCGGGGCTGGATCCTGGGTGTGGGGTCTTAAGTCCCCTTTAAGACCCTAGTTACTGTACACATTAAACTAGTAAACCCTCTGCCTCGACATGCCCCGACACCCTAAAGCCCTAGAGCCTAAACCCTCCACACCTAGAATGCCGACATTTTAATATAGGGGCCTTAATAATTAGAATAGGGTCTTGGGGTATATGATACTATAATCCGAACAAGGAACGCACCAAAATAGTACAGGTAATGAAGGGTAATTGTCTCTCTTCTTCAACAACCGGGCCCAAAAAAGTTCAAACTTTCTAAGATAGAGCCAATATATAAGGCCAAAAAGTTTAAAGTTCCCCCGTTCACTATCTAGGTTATTGAGGCCCCTTAGAGTATATGCGTGTAGGAGCCCTGGTGGCCTGCATAACATCTCTTCGGAAGCACCAGGGTGCCACCAGGCCCTTTTGAGCTACCTTCGGTGAAGCTTCCGCGGATGTCGGGTGATGGGTTAGGGTTTTAGGGGTTTCGGGTTTAGGGGTTTAGGGGTCCTGGGGGATAACGTTGAATCTTTCCGTATTCGGGTGAAGATACATGTAGGGCTAGGGGGTTTAGGTTTCAGGTTTAGGTTTAGGGCGTTTCAGGCTATGCAGATCTAGCGCCAGTAGCTGCTTACTTCAACGGGCGCGCACCGTCTACAGGAGAGGAGTTTCCGAACATGGTTAATGCACCAGCATTCCGAACCTCTGTACAAGGATTGCTAGGAAAGTGGCTCCAACAAATTTGGAATCCCGTACGTCAGCAAGTAAGTAAGGTGAGTAAAAACCATGCAGACAAACAACCAAAATACAACTAGGTACCTGCCAACATTTCCAAGATGAGGTAGCATGCCCAGACTAAACAAGGGTTGACACGCACCCCTGTAGAGACACTAAGACCCTGAACCCTCAACTCCCTAAACTTCTTGAATAGTGAACCCGGCTCCCCAAACAATAAACTGGGACTCGGGCCCTATGGCATAAGGGTGTTGGGGAACCCTGGGTGCTTCTGTTATAACTCCAAGACCCGAATCCCTGAACTGCCCCAAAAAACTGAAAGGAACCCCAGTTCCAGGAGGAGCCGTGCCATGGAGGCCTAAATTCTTCGACTGGACTTGGGGGTGTTATGATGGCAGATCAAGCAAGGGGCATGCTTTTAATGACTCATACCCCTATAGTTCTGAAAATATTTGAGGGGACGGAAGAAGTTCGGAGGCGAGCCTCACCCGAAGCCCTGAACCCAACCTTCTTGTTCTGGTTCTTTGTCTACTTGGAGGTTCATGGGTAGTGATAAGTGATAAGTAGGGTAATAAGTAGGGTAACTATACTTAGAGCCCATATTAGGGGACTTATAACCCCACTTAAAGCTACCCTAAACCCTAATCCGTATAAGCCCTATAGAGCCCTTAAAGGAACCCCTATAACCCCACTTAAAACTAGCCCTGAACCTCCAAGTAAGGGATTCAAGCCCGGGGGCTTGGACCTCTGGAGTTCAGGCTCTAGAGGGTTTCAGGTCAAGGGTTGACGGTTTGTAGGGTTAGGGTTTAGGGTTTAGGGTTAGGGGTTAGGGTTTAGGGTTTCAGGTCAAGGGTTCAGGGATTATTTTTCTAAATTGGGCCCTTTTCCAACTGCATGGTGGCAAGGTTTAGGGTTTAGGGTGGGTGTAGAGAGTTTCAGGTTAAGGGTCTAGGATTAGCCTCAGACTCTCTGGCAGGGATGTGAAGCGTGGGATACTAGATACAACCCACTGCCAGCTAGCTCGAAGGGCTCAGGTGTTTTGAGAGGTTACTTAGTGACGTGACTGTCGGTTGAGACATATCTCTACAGTGCTTGCACGAGTACTTCATGACTCAGGGCCATGCATCATGCAGTTGCAACCTAGTGGTAACTCCAGAGGCCCCTTCCGGTACGCGTCTTAAAACCTTTGCAAACTTAAGGTCAAGGCCTGCCATTCATGCCTGACGGTTTGGGGACGTATAGAACGCTTCGCAAAAAAAGCCCTGTTGCGACCTAGGAAAGTGAGCGCCTGGAACCAGTTTGATCCAGGCAGACAGTGGACATGGCGATTGCCCTCCAGAAATTCTGCCATTTCCACCTCTGCACGGGAGCTTGCGAAGTTGAACGCTTGGGGCCTGAGGTACAAGATCGGTGCATTGTTAGGCAGAATAGGGTTTAGGGTGATACGGGGGATAGTGCTACTTCTTCCAAGCTTTATGCATCTTGCAGCTAGGGTAGGGCCTTAACCCCGAGCTTCGGGTCTCCGGGGGTCGGGTTCAGGGCTTAGTAAACCCTAATGTGGGGGCCTTAAGAATTAGAATAGAGTTTTGGGGGTTCCTTGTAGAATTATAGTATAATATACTCCCAAACCCTATTACTATCCCAGCTATAAAGGCTTCTATATAAAGCCCGAATCTCAAACCAAGATGAACAAACCGTGCCTGGTGCTTCTCTGCCAGGTGCCGCGTGAGCGTGGCCCTGGTCAGGTAGTCCTGTTCCTTGCATACTCCGGTAGGGTTTAGGGTTTAGGTTCCAGTGTTTAAGCTTTAGGTTCCAGGTTTAGGGCCTCTGTCAGGAAGATGTCAGAACCGAGAGACCGTCGCAATGAAGCTTTTTCGCTAGCAGATTTTTTTAAAATCTTTTTGCTGGATCATCATTGTAGTGCATCTGGCAGGTTTCGATGTTAATTCCGACTCTGCGACTCATGACGGTGACGGGACTTACCTGATCGCAATAGGGGCTTCTGCCTCTCACATGAGCAGCACCAAATCTCGTCTCTTTTCCGGCATGTAAGTGCTGAATAGTACGAGTGTTGACGCTTGGTTTCTGCTGCCTGGTTTCCCTTAACCCCTAAACCCTTAACCCCTAAACCCTAACCCCCTAAACCCCTAAACTGTTGAATTTTGTTCGCTGTATCGATTCGGCTCATCACGGCTCATCCTGATTCCCGCTTTCCGAAGGGAATAACGGTTAATTGAGGTTTAGGGTTGAGGGTTTTAGGAATACCTCTGCAGGTTCAGGGTCTAGGGCACAAGATTCAAAGTTGCGGGTTTCAGTTCGTTCGAGGCTGCCCTCACCCTAAACCCTAAACCCCAAAACCCTAAACCCTAAACCCCAAAACCCAAAACCCCAAAACCCTAAACCCTAAACCCCAAAACCCTAAACCCCTCTATGTCCGGTGAGAGAATCACAAACGGTTTCGGTATAGGGGCCTTCATGATCAGAGCAGGCTTTCGGGGTAAACGTATGATTCTATACCGACTACCAGGGTATACGATCACTAAGTATTCAGACGGTAATGCTAAAGTAGTCGGAATCGTGATAGCAACGGTAGCAGTAATAGTACTAGTAAAAAGACTAGCCATACGCCCATCAGTAGGGCTTCACTCGCCCCAAAACTGCAACAGTCATCCCCAGCGTCGGGCATTGCCCAGGAGGCACAGGCCAGCACCTTTCAAGAAGCGCGTTGAGGATCTTAGGCGTTTGGGTTTTTCTGTGTAGGGTTTGGGATTTCGGGTGCAAATAACCTGCGAAGTTGTAACAAATACACGAGTCTCGTGAAACCAAAATCCTGATTGCTGTTGCAGAACTCTGGAGCCATCTCAAAGCCGCAATCTTACAGTTCGGGTCCTGAAGGGACGCTAACTTGTGCAACGAATTAAGCATTACGACTGTCACTGTTAAAGAACTGTACAGTCAGGTCCGGTTCCTCCTTATATACACGGCTGCTTGTTCATCGCGTTGTTGTTGTTGTTGTTGTTTGAAGTGCGGTTGCCGTGAGGTTGTCATGGGTGCTGCGAGGCTTCTTGAGCATCCCTTGTATTGAACTGACGTGTCGCTACAATATGAAAGAATCTTAATGCTTAGGGCCCATTTCGGCGACCCCTACTTTGTTGAAACTTCAATATGGCGATGACATGTGCTATCTTTCGAACTGTTCTTGATGCTACTATAAGTAGGCCTAGTACTATTACTACTCTTCCTACCTGCATGAGAAGTCCTCGTACGTGGCTAGAGGAAGTCCTGAACTTTGACATATTGACTCGACAGTGAAGCTAACCAATGTGCATGTTGCAGAACTGGCAGCACTGCCATATCCAGGGATCAACTTCTGACAGTCACTAGTTTGTAATATGACAATCATGGTGAATGAGTATCATGCATGCGATGATGAAACGGGCACAGAACATGATGACCGAATAGGTTGAAGACTGCAAGGCATGATTATGGTGATGATGAAGAGCTTGTCCTGAGTCAGATCATGACGACGTTGATGGTCACGCTGGTGGGAACGATGATGTTGATGACGTGATATATATGTTGTGGTCATGATGGCGGGCGATTGTGGTGGCTAACATGTTCATGAGGATGATCGATGGTGATGATGATGGTGGTGAAGACGAAGAAGAAGATGATGATGCCGACGAGCAATAACGATAGCGGCGCTGACATGGTATGAGAATCAACAGCACGACAGGGGTGCTGTTGCTGCTGACGGACAATACTGCTACGACTGCCTGCCTTTTTGGCATAGACCGCTTCTTGACAAGCGCATGATTGCAAGAATCTACCGTTTAAGCCGACTTCACATGTGCAGTTGATAATCTGTTATCGCGGCCTTGCGTAGTATACTGCGCCTTTTCGCTAGGTTTCTCGAACAGCAACAACTCTGGAAACCTCTGCCGCCGCCCTGTTCCAGCCCTGCCTCGAGTCCAGCGTTTTGCAGCTGTATGTCAAGGTCAACGAGCCTGGACGCGTGCGAGCAGGCTTTCGGACTGGGGTAGAGTGACCAACAGGGAATGGCGATGTGTTCTTACGCTTGAGAATGGCTACTTCGGACGATCCCGGAGGATGGAGGATGGTAGCTCTAGACCCAAGCCCCAGCATCAATGGCACTCCACGCAACTGTGTCTCTTCTAAACCCTAGACCCTGTTGCTCCCAAGACTCCAATTCCACTCGTTCTCCGGGTCTGCATCGACGAAGGACCTCACAGCGGCATCCAATGGAAAACTGAGCTGTCATCCTCACGACAGAGGAGAGGTGGTGGTGGCGGTGGTGGTAGTAGCGTAGTCGGAGTGGTAGGAGTATGTAGGAGTACGAGCAGGAGTAGTTCTTGTCATAGGCAGTAGTGGTAGATAGCACAGTAGTAGCATAAGCAAGCAGTAGTCAGTTAGCAAGTATCAAGTAAGTAGCATGTAATACGTAGCAGGTACCAAGCAATGAGTAAGAGGAGGTAAGCAGTACGCAGTACGTAGTGAAAGGTAGTGGGTTGTGAATGCAATGGAGTAGCATGTCGTCAATAGTAAGTTGTGGTAGCCGAGTAAAACAGTCTATTATAGTATGTTACAGTAATGGCTAGTCACGGCGGCGTCCATAGAAGAGGACCAGGAGCACAGGAGCTGTGGCTCAAAGTAAATCTCGGCTACTTCCGCATTTGCGTCCATTTTCGGCTCTGAGGTTAAGGACATCGGTTTCAGATTTCGTGGGTCGATGAGCCTCCAGGACCCGCAGACCCCAGACCAGCTACAGCCACTACATAAGCCTTGAGGGAAAACGCAAACCTCAACCAAAGCCAAGAGGCAGGAGGGACCTGAGCGACCCAGCAGTGCCGAAAACCTTGCGCTGATGGGGAGGCGCAGAATCGGGGCCGCGGACTTTGGGACTCAGCCTGGGTCCAGGAATCTAGATACCTCAAGTCTACATCTCGCATACAACATACCAGCAATGCCAGAACCATGAACCGGAAACCCTAAAAATCCTGAGGCCCGATAGGTGAAGTCACAGCCCCAAACCCCGAATCGCCATATCCTACTGAAGATTGTCCCTGAGGCTCACATGCTCGAAACCCAAAGGCAAACTCCAAACAACCATCCCTGCACCCTAGTTCCGAAATCCCTGCAAGAAGCGGAAAGCTGGTGTTTCAAAACACCGAGCACCGAGCATACCGCAGCATACCCTACACCCCGAGGATCTCGGTCCTTAAACGGTTTAGGATTTAAGGACCCGCCATCACCACTTGCAGGCGGGTTTGGGAACCCTAAACCGCAAACATTGGGGTTTCAGCTCAAGAACCCAACCATCCCAAACCCAGGCCGAGGCTTTGGATTGCCACGCTACAAAGTCGCACAATATAGGGGCCTTAATGATTAGACTTGGGCTTATGGGGCCCATTATACTTTAGTTACAATAAGGACCCCCCCTAAAAAAAATGGTATAGGTAATTATTAAGGCCCCTATATTAGCCAGATCTCAAGCCCAATTAGATTTGAGGACTCCCAGTCCCCCAAACCCTAAACGACTCTCACTGCTGAAGGCCCTAAACTCTCTTCTTCAACAACCGGGCCCCAAAAAGTTCAAACTTTCTAAGATAGAGCTAACATATAAGGCCAAAAAGTTGAAAGTTCCCCTGTTCAGTATCTAAGTAAAGGTTAAACTCAAACTAAACTCGTAAACTTCCCGAGCCCTGAAGCCCGATCGCCCCTGAAGGGGACAAACTCACTGCGGCCGGAATGCTCTGCTCGCCGACGCACTCGAACCCCGCGCGCAGGACTCCCCGAAGAATCCTTGGCGACTGACTTCCAGGTGTTTTGTTTACATGGGTAGTTGTCAAAATTATGGTCCCTTTTTGGGTACCCTAAATAATAGGTGCCCTATTATAATAGGGACCCAAAAAGGGACCATGATTTTGACAACCACCCACATGTTTGTATTGTGTTCTGCAATTGACACTGACCGACTACCATAGTAGGTTATGCTCGGCTGTGCTGAGGTTTATGCGGTTTGGGGTGCAACAATACAGTTGGGTTTAAGGTCCAACGCTCGGGCGGCGTGGGGCTTAAGCTACAAAATTTGGAGTTCGGGAGGTTAGAAGCAAGGACCGGGGTGCGAGGTGTGGAATGGCTAAATAATATTTCAGAGAGCCCTGATCACAGCCAAATTGCATCGTACTACCCCAAATCCTCATATTACGCAGCATCTTCATCACCTGCACCTGTGCGACGACAAACGTCAGCAGCAACAGCTTCACAGGCATCACTGCCCGAACCAGCTTCCGTGTCCTTGTCGGACGAAACGCCTCATGGTTCAGTCAAGGCGCCTTTCTCGGCAGCTGCTGCATCCTTGCTTCATGTCCGAATGCTCTGCTTGTCTACACCGAAGGGACGTTGCAGTTTCGGTATGTTTTATCTTTCCTTCCTGGGCCATCAAACCTACAATATAGGGGCCTAAACAGTTACCGATACTATTTTGGGGGCTCCTTATTATACTTGTAGTATAGTGGGCCCCAAAACCCTATTAAAACTATTAAGGCCCCTATACTATATACAAGAAGAACTTCCTCTCATCTTCTTCGACTGTTCGACTTGGATTTCTGCCAAGCCTGCGAGGTTGACAAACCCACAAGAATCTACTCTTGTTGTAGGGACACACAACAGTCATATTATATTAGAGTTTACACCAATAAGTGCCTGCGAAGAAGCAGGTTGAGCTGAGGGCCTTGCTACTGTGGGGTCCCCCGATAATGCAAAGTTTGATTTTGTTTCGAGTTGTGGCCGCCAGATCTGTTTAGGGATCTCCGATCAATTTTCTTTCGAAGTTGGACTTCCCAAACAACACAAGACAAAGGCTTCAAGGGCCCAATGGCAAGGTGTTTGGATGAGGCCCGGCTATGTGGATGGGCTTGAGGCGAGACGTCTATGCTTCCCGCATCTTCGGGTTTAGTTACGAAACAAACTTTAGGGATCTTTTTTTAAGTGCACCAACCCTTTCTCCGCTGCACACAAGGGATCTTTAGGGTTTGGGATCAAGTCTCAGGGTAAGGGACCATGTCCAAGGCTTGGGGCTTTAGGGCTTTAGGGCTTTAGGGTTTAGGGCTTGTATAGGGCTCTCCTGAGCTTGTAGGCTTCCAAGAACTTGCGTAGCAAACTTACCTTTGGTTAGTAGGGAATGGAGGAATGGGGTACAATTATAACTACTATTACTACCATTCTTCCATTCCCTACTAACCAAAGGTAGGCAAAGGCTCCACGGGTGAGTAGACCAGCTTCCAGTATTGGTGCCTCGGTTGCATCAGAGCATTGGGGCTACCAGGTAAGGGGCTAAGGGCTTCCCAAACCTTCCAAAACCTGCTAATTAGGGAAAATACCTTAAATCATAATAGTAATAGTAATAGTAATCGTAATAGTAATAGCAATAGAAATAGCAATAGTATTTTTTGGGGGGGTTTGGGCAGGTCTGGGTTAACAGCTTCGGGACCAGGGTCTGAGCGTTACGTGCTGCCTTTCCAAGCCCTGAACCCTGATCGTTCTCGACCTCGAACCCTAAAACGGTTTCGGGTTTGGTCTAGGTAGCGCCTTCATAACTAGGGTTCTGGGGTAGATCTTACCTTGTATTCCTAGCACGGAATCCCGGGGAATAGTCCCTATACTGAACTATGAGTACTTGGGCATCCCTGAACCCTAAACCCTAAACCCAAAGCCTAAACCCTAAACCCAAAGCCTAAACCCCCAAAATCCTCGATCCTTCCTGATACCTGGGAATCCAAAGAGCCCCATCCTGCGTCCGAAAGAGCCCCTACAAAATTGTTTCTGTCGTCTGAAACAGCCCTAAACCAAAAGAGTCCTATAGACCCTAACCCTCGGAGCTCTATAAACCCTTGATTCCAAATAAATCCTCCAGACGCCTACGGTCCGTACACCCTAAACCCTCCTTCCTGCAAAGTCAGGGTGCCGGATGCGCCTGCACGTGCACTTGTGGTTCCGAAAGGTTCAGAGCTTTTTGGGCATTTGGAGCTAAGGGTTTTAGGCTGCTAGGGTTTGGGGCCAAGAATTGCACCCCAGGCCCAGTCAGACTGAAAGGCCTAACTATGAACTCACGCTCCAGGGTTTTTGTCTTTACCTCCTCGATGCTTCGTAACCCTAAACCCTAAACCCTAAAGGCTTCACCGCGGATGAAGGCTAGCAGCGGGTGGCTCCGAAGTCCAAGTGTACGAAGCTTCGAACCCAGCACTCCCGCAAAATCAGCTTGCAGTTTTGTGCCTGTCTTTACGCCTAAATGTTAGTATGATAATACCCTAAACCCTAAACCCTAAAACCCTACAACCCCTAAACCCTAAACCCAAAGGGTGTGGAAGTGGCCTCCCTTGGTTTTTGTGGGCCAACAGATTTGGGGACTGCGTCTTTGCTTCCTGCGGGGCTCCGTACTCCTCTCGTCTTCAACAACCGGGCCCCAAAAAGTTCAAACTTTCTAAGAGAGAGCTAATATATAAGGCCAAAAAGCTTAAAGTTCCCCCGTTCACTCAAAGTTCAAACTTTCTAAGATAGAGTTAATATATAAGGCCAAAAAGTTTAAAGTTCCCCCGTTCACTATCTAGGACTCTTTCGAAACCATGGCCTGGCTAGTCTTCTTCTGTCTGTGACACGAGTACTACAGGGGCCTTAAGAAATAGAATAGGGTTTGGGGGTATATTCCAATACCTATAACTACAATACAGTACACCTTGCAAACCTAAAAAGCTGGAAACTTTCAAGCTTCAGGCATTCGAGCTTTACACATTTTTTAAGTCTCATCGAGCAGCTCGCTCGGGACACCGTTCTTAGCTCTTAGGCTGTCTGGGTTGGGGCCAGATGGTTTCGGCTCTGGCACTCAAAGAATTATTGCTGTTCGGAAGAAAGAGTTATTATTGCACGGAAGTTCATGCGCACGGACAAGCAGGCCTCACGCGCCATTGCCACACGTCGTCCGTTGTCGCGAAACCCACAACAACTCGGCCTTCACGAAGGCAATGTGTTGTGTTCTAAAGTAGGGCCGTTTCATTATGACTGGTCCACGTCCCAGCAACCTTCTGCACAGACTGTGGACGCCAGGCAAGGCACCCCAATTGTCGACAAGCTCCAGCAAACTGCGGCGGCATAGTAGAGCAAGCTCTCAAATGCTAAAGCCAATGCTCAATCTATTTCGGTAATCTACGATTGGGATTGTGACTCTGGTTTCGACTGCAAAATACTGGAGCTTTTTGGCAGGGGGGGCTGCTGCTTACTTGCGTAGTACTAGTACTCTTAGTGCTACTACTACCGCAACAACAGCCTCGACAACGACTGCGATTTCTGCTGCTGCTGCTTACTGATACTGCAACAGCAGCCACTACCGCTACCAGTACCAGTAGCCTTAGCACTAGCACTGCAACTGCTACTACTGCTACTACTGCTCCCACTACTGCTACTGCCACAACAACAACAATAACTATTACTACTACTACTACTACTGCTACTGCTACTGCTACTGCTACTGCTACTGCTGCTGCTGCTGCTACTGCTACTACTACCACCTACGACGACGACTACTACTACTACTCTTCCTGTTCCTGTTCCTGTTCCTGCTCCTGCTCCTGCTCCTGCTCCTGCTCCTGCTGCTACTGCTACTGCTGCTGCTGCTGCTGCTACTGCTACTGCTACTGCTACTACTAGTGCAACAACTACCAATGCCTCGTTTCAAAACGACTCATGTAGGACGTAAAGAGCTTTCAAGCCAATCCAGAAGACATACAGCGAGCACCCAGGAATGGGCAACAACAACAGTACTGACAGCAGCAGTAGCGGCAGCAGGAAGAGCAATAGCAGCTGTTGTCATGACAGCAGTCGTCGTTTTCAGAGTGGACGTAAAAATGCAACACTATGCAGCCCGTGTAGGTAGGGCCTGTGGCCGCAGGGTGCGTCTGAAGCCACAAGACTGCTTTCAGGAGGGCCTGGCATGTCAGCGGAAGTTCGTAGGCCAACAGTTGGAACAAATTTCCATTGCACTATTACTAGCAGAAACAATGAATACGTTTGCCCTATGCTTCTTGGGAGCGTGAATGGGGGGTTGCAGGCTTGGGAATTGCAACACTGTAGTCAACTAAGGGCTCTTGTCGACCTGCGCACTATTATGCTGTTATGGTACAATCGCAATGTGCTGGTGCTGTCTTTGCTATGTCTACAACCCTACACACTTTAGCTGTCCTCTATACGCTTTCCTCATCCGACAAGCCTGGGTAGTCGCCTTTCCATTGCGCGAGGCCGAGGCCGCAACCCTTGAAGTTGTCATACTGTTGATGGACAAAATCCTGCATTACCCATTACAAGGAATATACCATAATTCCCATAGTTTAGGGTCCTTAGGGTCATGCAGGATTTTGTCCATCAACCGTACACCTGGCTCCCGACGAAAGGGTACAACTCCTTCAGCAGAGTTTTCCTAAACCCATCAAAGCCACATCATGTCCTTGGCGGCTCGTGGGGCATCCAGCCTGAAACCATGTAGATTGCCTAAACTATGCTGAAACCATGTAAGGGGATAGTTTCCGGCTCTGTTTCCGCAGGGCCCTTATTAAGCTAAAGTGCTGAAACCTAGAGCCCCCAACCACCCTCTATTATACCCCAAATACCTACTATTAAGGACCACAAGGGCTCCATTAAAAGGGCCATTGGGGGGGGGGGTGCTGGAAGGGAACTTTTAGTTAAAAACGACCTAAACCCCCTAAGCCCTAAACCAGGGAACTTTTAGTTCAAAAGCGACCCCCAGGTGGCTCGCGCAGGCCTTCGATGCTCTCTCGTTCCACTCCTGCATAAGAATTGAATGCTTGTAGGCCATAGGCCCCATAGTAGTTAAAGGAACTGCTATGGGGGCTATGGGTAGTCTTTACTTGTAGGAACCTGATTAAGAAACCCCGGGCCCAAAAGCCACCCAAACTGGTATGACTCATATAAGGAACCCTAATAAAGGCCCAAGGTTTCTTAATCAGATTCCTACATTAGTGTGTATAGTATGACTACAATAGTGGCTGATGTTGCGATCGTGGCAACTGCGGCCACTGTTACGAACGCGGTGTCTACTATCTTTCATCATCAACGACAACAACAACGAAAAAGGAATGCCGGCCGTCAACATCATCGACATCTTCATCGTCATGTCGACTCAAGCCTTCATCTCTTCCTCTCCTCATCGACATCATAGTCGTCATTCTTCGCATGGGCAACATCAGACAACACCATCTTCGCCACCGTCATACTCAGTATCACCACCAGGACCAGCATGATCCCCACGACTCATGCACTCACCATCATCACCATCATCAACATCATCATCATCACCATCATCCCAAACACCAGCAGCATCGTGACAGCAGCAGCAACAGCAACCACTACACCCTTCACCGACGTGGCAGCAGCAGCAGCGGCAGCAGCAGCAGCGGCAGCAGCAGCAGCTGCAGTTGTTGTTGTTCCAGTGACTCCACAGCATCTCTACTGCAGGTCAAATTACTCGTCAAAGCAACTGCACTTGAGGAACACTTTCGTCAACCCTGTCTTGAGATCCTAGCCCAACCCTCCTGATGCTGCCACAGCGCAGGAAATCTTCACCCCACCGCATCGAATGACACTCTAGCCACCTCCGGCTTCAGCAGCGGTGACAGCAAGATCGCCGGCACGTCGGGGTTGGCATCTCCCAGGGTCCTCCAGCACCATAACATAAGGGTTTAATCTAATGAAGATGTGGAGTGTAGGATTGCGGGTTTAAGGTAAGGGCTTTAGGGTCCCTAAACCCACAACCCTAAGGTTTAAGGCAACAGGCTTTAGGGTCGTTGGGATCTCGGCCTTTGTGCTAGGGTTTGCAGGCCATAAGTCATGTTTGAAGCACATTCCGGATAAGGCTAATGCGGGTGTCTAATATTTGTGGGTATATTCTATAAGTACAGAGGGACTATAACCGATACCTAGTCACAACTCCAACGCCCACATCCGACGCAGCAGGGACGGCAATGAGCATGTTTGTTCTCCCTGTTAAGGCAGTTGGTGCGATCACCTTGCACCAATCTCCAGGGACTGGTGGCGAGGGGCGCGTCGCTTCTTTGCGAGCTTTGGGCGCTGTGCTCCGGGATAAACTCGACTGCAAGGTAAATCCTGGACAAAGAAACCCTTTCCATACTGATCCCATAGACGCACCGCGCAGTTCTTGTACAATCTAGGAATAGAGCCGCAAGGTCGAAGTTACCATCTTTCCAGTCACGGCAACCCGGAATCTCTAAATCCCGACACTCGTTCAGCCGTTCAGAGATCTTCATGGGCTCAGCGATTTGGGACATTGCTGGATCTACATCCGAAAGCCCGACAAAACAAACGATGAGATCCCGAGACGTGTTCGGCAGGAAATTGTGCCTTCGGCAGTTGGGGACGGTTGCCGAATACCAATATAGTATAGGGGCCTGAATAGTTCGTAGTGACGTCGTAGTGCTATGCACGACTATCCCCGTACCACCCTTCATCATCTTTGCTACAACATACCCCCAAACCCTACTTCCAGTCGCTGTATCGTGGAGCTTCCTGATCTTCCGGCGGATTCCATCGTAGGCTTTGGGTTCTATGATTTTGCGCTTACCGTCAGGGTCAAGCTGATGCGCTGGTGCTTTACTTGAACCTGGAACGCAACACATTCTAAACGTGCAGCCATACCTCTAGGCGTCTCGAGGCTGTGATCTGTTCTCCTCAAAACCCTAAACCCTAAACCCTTCTCACGGCATCCCGAACCTCACGCAAGCTTTTACATGCGGAGCACCGGGTCCTTTTCAGAAACTGCAGGCAAGCCAGGCCTCAAAAAGCGTCCACAGACTGTTCATACTACTGGGAATAGCCCAACCCGTAGACTGATAGTCATGGGCCTTGCGGTTCCAACGCTACTTGTGGCGACAATTCTGCTAAAAATTCTACCTTCTAGGGGCGATACCATTACCTTATGGAACTGCTTGTACCAAAAACCGGTACCAGAAGCATGAGCAACTACGGCTGCCTTCCTCCTGACTGCTACCATCACAACAACAACAACTACAACTACAGCAACAACGACGACGACTACTACTACTACCACGACGACTACGACTACGACTACGACTGCGCCGACGACTACGACGACGGACGACGACTGCGACTGCTCCTACTGCGGTGCTGGTGTGGCTGCTGCTACCACTAGTAGTAGTCATATGAACAGGGAGACGCCTACGAAGAATAACACTCATACCTCAATAAGTACGTGCTTGGTGCTGCTGCTTCTCCTTCCCCCAACACCTCTGCCAAGATCAATGCAGACCCTGAGTAATAAACTCCCCCACCTCGAAAAGGGCTCAGGACCTGGATCCAAATATTACGGCTTGCATGACAGGGATTCAGCGGGGGGCTACATTTCGGATGAACATCTGAATCGAACCCGAAGCCCTGAACCCTAAACCTCAAACCATGCTTCAACCCTAACCCACCCCAAATCCCGAACTTCAAACCCTAGACCCAAACCCTAAACCCTGAGCCCTATACCTAGCAGCTGGAGCCTTCAGTTCGGGCTCCGTCCACCATGGTTGATAGCTGGAGATCCCATGCCTGCAGCAATCTGGGCCGAGTCTTCCGGGGTTTTTGAGGACTCCTACGTAGGGTTTGAGGGTTCTTTTCAAACTTATGTTGACGAACCTTTCTCCAAAGGTTTGAGGGTGTAGGGCTTAAGGTCTGGATTTTGGGGTTGAGAGTTCGGGCATGGTGCTGGAAGACTGCAAGTCTTCGAAGAGTCGGGAAGCCGTAATATTCTACCGTAATATCAGCAGCTCCGTCGCCGATGCCGGTAAGGGCTAAACCCTAAGCCCTAAGCCATCCTAACCCCTAACCCCCAAACCCTAAACAACCCTAAACCCCTAAACCCTTAAACCCCAAAGACCCTAAACCCCAAACCCCCCTAAACCCTAATAAGGGCAGATGTAAGGCCCCCAGCCAGCGACTGCCCAAACTGCTGCAGCTGCTGCCGCAGGGCGTCGCTAGCCCGGCAGGCCAGGACCTTGCAAGACATGGGGGAGTTCTCAGAATTAGGGTCCCTTTTGGGGTGTAGGGTTTAGGGTTTAGTGTTCTCTGAATTAGGGTCCCTTTTAACGGGGATCTAGAAGGGTGTCTAGAGGTTTTCTATAAGGTACTATATGGGTACTTCTCTGAATTAGGGTCCCTTTCAGGGTGTGGGGTTTAGGGTTTAGGTCCTTTTAGGGTCCCTTTTTAAGGGTACCGTACCAAAAACCCAGTTTAGGGAACTACCCATATGCGCACTCGCCGTGCTATAGGGAACGCACAGCAAGCCAAAGCAGCAAGAATACTTTATGCAGAGATTGCAGGGCCTGGGCTCAAGGTTTAGGGTTATAGCAATAGGTCCCTGCGGTGGAGTACAGCAAGGCTAGACAACGTCGTAATCATGGGAACATAAAAGCAACATGACACTGTGTAATAGTTCTAGATTATGAACCACCCTAAACCCTATAAGCCCTCGATTCTGAAGGGCAGCGGCAATACAGGGTCCAAGTTAGATATCGGGCACATCCGGGTCTGGTGGCAAGTTGTAGCGGTGTACGCATGAATCAGGTATGCTCAGGATTTGGGGTGATGTTACAGCACAGTTAGATGAGACTCTAACGGAGATTTCATATTCCGGATCTCGGATGGAGGGCTGCCGGAACTATCGAACTCGGAACTCGGTTTTGAGTTTTGACAAGAAACGGGGTTGAATGAGAAGTAACTGAAGCAATACTACTCCCGCACAGCCCCTGTACTTCTACTAAAATGTAGTTGCACACCTGAAATATCCTGTGCGACACATAGTCAACAGAAGCTTCGATGACCGGTTGGCAGCTTAGGGCTTAGGGTGCCGCCCCCTGAATGCAGATAGATGCATGATCCCGATGATTATCGAGGATGCTGTTGCAAAAGCAGACGGTGCCTATCTGCGATAATGCTGTAGGAATCGAGAAGGAATACCACCCTAAACCCTAAACCCCTAAACCCTAAACCCCTAAACCCCGAAAACCCTAAACCCAGTAGCTATTCGGGCCGCATATTTCTCGCCCGAACCCCTTGGCTCTGCCGGGTTTCGGGATGTTCGGAGGAGCCCGGGCTTCGGAGGGCTCCGGGCTTCTCAGCCCAGATTTACTCAGGAGAGGGTATAGGGGAGTTTCCGAAAATAGGGGTACCTTATTTTGGGGTCCTTAGAATACGGTTCCTACTATTTAGGGTACTCTATTAGGGTCCCCTATTTTCGGAAACTCCCATGGGTTTAGGGTATAGGGTACAAGGTGTTAGGGTCTAACTTCAGGCTGACATGTGCCACCAGAATATCATAACCGCATGGGGGGGAGACGCCGGAAAACGGTTGGTGCAAGCTGCACGTGCTGGTGCTAGTGCAACGTCCAGGCCTGACAAGGAGCATCAGTCTTTCAGGCTCGGCGCACAGTTTTATGCTTCAACTTCAACAACTTTAGGAAAGTCTTGAAACCTTCCGAACCTCTGACCGAAACAGGTCTCCAAGCAACCAACCACGACCTCAACGACATACAACATAACAGCTCTCGCAGATGGACTGGGGTTCTGGAGGTATTTCTTGCGACAGCTATATGCCCAGAGGGTCCATATATACTACCATTATGGAATTAGGTCCCAAAAGACCATCCCCATTATGGTTTTTGGGGCCTAATTCCATGATAGTAGTGTATATGGACCCTCTTGGATGGAATCAAGTTGACGATGTTGCCCATTTATTCAGGCCCCTATGCAACCCGAAGCCTGCAGTTCGGACAGAGAGTCTGCCTCAAGCACCAAGGGTTTCGGTTCTAGTTTGAAGTTCCATGGGTTTAGGGTTAAGGTTTAGGGTTTAGCATAAATGGAAGCAGCTATGCCGAAATCTCCAGGTGTTGGCTGCTTACCGAACCAGGGAAACAACGCCCCACAACTCAACACACCTAATCAACCCGAACGCTCGACCCTGAACCCCACCCCACTCCGCTACCCCTTCTTTCTACCCTAAACCCCTTAACCACAAGCCCTAAACCCTTCAACAAACAACCCTATGAACCTACAATCCTACAACCCTAAAGCCTACAATCCCGAGCCCTTCAACGAACACCAGCGCCACCTAAACCCTAAACCCCTAAACCCTAAACCCCTAGAACACTAAGCCCCTAAACCCATAACCCCTTATAGATCCCTTTAAGGAACCCTTTCAGGATCCCTCTAAGGACCCCCGCCTGGAACCTGGTCGGCTCCTGGGAGCGCCAACTCCACAGGCCGCGGAAAGCCGTGCAGCCGCAGGCGGACCGTGGCCGAAGCCTTCTTTCGACTTGTTTTCGGAATTTTACAAAAACCCTCTTAACAAGAGGGTTTTTTTAGAAAAACGGGTTTTATAAAAAAAACTTTCGACTTGTTTTCGGGGAGGTTATAGGGTTAAAATAGGGTTTAAGGTCATGGGGTTATAGGGTTATAGGGTTGTGGGGTTATAGGGCTGTAGGGGTATAGGGTTATGGGGCTGTAGGGGTATAGGGTTTAGGGGTATAGGGTTGTAGGCTTATAGGGTTACGGGGTCTAACTGCTTTCAGACTCTTTAGGGTTGTAGGATTATAGGGTTACAGGTTTGTAGGGTTATGGGGAGAGGCTGCAGGGATATGAGGCGGTTAATCTTGAGGTTGGAGTTTCGGGTTTAGGGAGTTTCGGGCTTGCAAGTTGGGTTAGAGGCGTACTGAAGCTTAGGGTTACTGCGCTTTAGGGTCATCCGGCGATGTTGGGTTGCAGGGTTCAGGGCCAAAGGGCTCGAGGCGTCTGTTCGTGTTTTCAGGCTTGGACAACCTACGAATTCCAAGAATCCCCCAATTCAGGAATACGCGCGCAGATTGCAGCCCGCTTTAACGCAAAGCTCCTACACTCCGGTTTAGGGTTCAGGGGTTCAATTGATTCTTGGAGGTTCACAGGCGGGGTGGCCGTCGAAAATGCTCAGCCCTGCCATGCAAACCAAGAACCCGAAACCTCAAACCCTAAACCCTAAACCCCTAAACCCTAAACCCCTAAACCCCTAAACCCTAAACCCCTAAACCCTAAACCCCTAAACCCTTAACCCTAAACCCCTAAACCCTAAACCCTAAACAACACCCCAAGCCCTGAGACCAAAACATCCAACAGCCTGAACTCAAGCCCGAAGCTTCGGAGATCACAGTCATAATGAAAAACGTACTAATCATTAGGGTTTAGGGTTTAGGGGTTAGGGTTTAGGGTTACTAATCATGTCAGCAATAGTAGTAGCAATACGAGCCGGCATAAGAAAATGAAACTCATGACAAAAGTAGCAACAGTGCTAATGCTAATGCTAATACTAAACATTACTGTCACCAATTCACGTGCAAATACAAATACAAAACCTAATACTAAGGAATGCGACTACTAATGATAACAATACTATAGTAATGATACAAACACTCATACAATAATAGCAGTCGTCGTCGTAGTAGTAGTAGTAGTAGTAGTAGTAGTAGTACTAGTAGTAGTAATCATTACCAGCATCGTGAGAACAGGCCTCACACCTTCGCCAGGCCAGAAGAAGCAACCCCCGCTGAACAGAACGGACATCGCATCCATGTGGCTCCTTGTAAAGAGGGTCTCGGAGGCCTAAGGTTCCAGGGTTCAGAATCCAGGAAAAACTGTAAATCGAACAAGGACAAAGCGGCGAACTTTCTGGGAATCGAGGCCTATCGTAGGGAATACAAGACTTTGGAAAGCAGTACACGCACAGAGCTTTCCTGTAGACTTGTGTAATGTAGGGGCCTTCAGAATTGGAGTAGGGTTTTGGGGCCCATTATACTGTAGTTCTCATAAGGAACCCCAAAATAGTATTGATAATTATTTAGGCCCTTATATTGGGTCTTTCGCGCCATGTGAGCGATACAGCGTGCCAAACATCCGACACTGGCATTGCCATGGCATGTCCGATTATCGCTCGTTCTGCCTCTTTCCCATGTCAAGTGCAAACACCTGCAGGAGAATGAAGACTATACCCCACAAGCTACAAACTACCTAGGTATGGCCCTTGATCATTAGAATAGGGTTTGAGCTTAGATTGTGCAGCAGCATACTTCGCCATTGGGACGACAAGGGGCTGTCATGATTACATATTCGGACCTCTATTTTGACCATACACTCTGCATCCTGGCAGCCCAATCCTCGATTTAAAGCCTGTCCTGGTTCCTATAGGGATACTATATGGGTACTATAAAGGTACTACAACGGTACTATAGGGTACTATAAGGGGACCGAAACTTCGAGGGCTTTATAATAAGGCTTGAGCAGTTCAGGGTTTAGAGAGACCTCAAACCCAAGAGCCCCGAAAGGGTCGGGCGCCAAACCATCAAGCCAAAAGCCTACATCGATGTTGCACAAAACAGCTTTCCTGACAGCACGAACCCTGGGAATAGACTCCCTGATCTGGGCAGGCCGCAACCCCCAAATCCGGTCTCAAAAGGGCAACTGCCAACGCCTCAAGAACAGCCCAAGTCAACGCCAACAGAAAGGCACTCTCACTCCCACCCTCTCACATCCCCAAATTACGTGCGCCCGTCCGTAGAGGCAGACAAGGTGGGCGTCTCCAGCCAAGCGTGGGAGTCAAGGATGTGTTCACAACCTTGGTTCTGCGTTGAGCTTCCCGACGTGTATGACATACCCCTGAAACCATGATTTGTAAGATGCCATTTATGATTCAAGTAGTCTTCCGGAAATCATGACTACTTCGACGCCCTCTAGAGTTCAAGGAGTCACTTTTTCTCTCGACGCAGAAATAATGTCATCGGGCCCACGGTGCACCTGTTCTTATTGTTTGGCTCGCGGTTTAGGGTTTAGGGTTTTAGGATCATGAAAATACGGAGTTAGAGTTCAGGGTAGCGGGTAACAGGCTCTGAAAGCTCGAAACACCGGTTTATTTTTGAGTTCGTAGATTGTAGACGTCGCATGTATGCAAGGATCTCGGAAGACTCAGGCGGGTGAGCATTGCATTAAAGAGCGCGGCACTCGACTTTTCTCGCACAGAAGCCTAGGAACGAGGAGTCAGTCCAAGGCCCTAAAGCCTAAACCAAACACCCTAACCCTAAACCCACGGAGGGGCTTAGTCCAGGGCGCTTCCTGGGCCGAACTTTCGGTTCAGTGCAAAGTGAACAATCCCCGCCCTGTCGAGAATTATTGAAGCTTCAGGCATGTAGGGTTCAGGGCTTGGAGTGCCAGGAGAATAAGACATGTAGATCGTCGGATTGGATGCTTTGGGTATAATATAGGGGTCTTAATAGTTTGAATAGGGTTTTGGGAGATATTATGCTATAGTACATGCCAAGCGTGCCGAGTGCATCTATGGCGCAACAAGCCGGAGATGGGACTTCCGTCATCGGTCTAAAACTTTGGGGTATGATCTACCATGATTCTTCTGGAAGGGGGAGGGTGCTTCAGGCGAACGAGAGCTGTACTAAAAACTTTCGAAACATCTTACTGCTCACGTCAGCGTCGTTCTGAGTCCTCATAACTCCGGAAAGGTTGGGCATGCACAAGCACAGTGTCAGCATTCCTGCACCATTGAACCCTCAAAGAAGAGCCGCATGAGAGCAGCCCGCAAGCTATCAACTGGAAACCCATCGTTTAAACCCCAAACCCTGCAAAACCTTCCGGGGCACCTTGGTCGGGTAGGCAGAGCACCAGTGGCACGACCTGCAAATAGGATTAGGGTTTCAGTTGGTGCAGATAACCGCCTAAAGCCCTACACCCTAAGCTCTATAAGCCATACAAGCCTTATCTCCTCTAAACCCAGAAAAGCCGTATAAATCTTGAACCGTATAGGCGATTGTCTGAACGCCCAAACACAAAACAGAAAACTAGGATCGATACTTTTCCTCCGTTCGGCCTCGCGTGACTGCTGGGTCAGCACTGACCTGACGGGTGGCATATGGCATAGGGTTTAGGGTTTAAGGGTTCAGGATTTAGGATCCAAAAGTCTCTATAAAACTTGAACCCACAGGCTTAAACCCTGAACCCGAGTTGCGGCATGTAGATTGGGATTATTCTGCTTTTTGGTTTAGGGGCGGGGGTTATGCAGACGGCCCCCAAACGTGCTAATCGCCACGCCATGTATGTTGCTTTCTCTAGCACAACCGTGGCGGGACAAAGTCGGGTTCCTGTGAAGTACAAACCCACATTCGCTTAGACTTTGCGGTGGACATGTATGTACAGGAGGAACTGCAGCCCATTCCAGCCCTTGATATGAAACGAAATCACGTTCTTGCTTCAAAACCCTCCTCTGTACGCAATGACGTTGATGACGTGGGGTCTTCACAGCCCACAAACATCTCAACCATCAGCATCCCTCAGCCCTCAAACCCTAATGCCCGATCTCTAAACTCTCTGATCCCGACACCGTACCACCCTTGCACCTAACCCTAAATGCTAATTTCAACCTTGAAAACCCCGGATGTTGCCCCTGCCTGCCACCACTCAGCAGCAAAGGTGCAGACAACTGCCGGAACCTCACAGTACCTTGCTGTGGTGGAAGGCACGGGGTTTGGAAGGTTAAGGGTTTAGGGTTTATAGGGCTTGTAGGGTTTATAGGGCTTGTGGTGTTTAGGGCCGAGCTGTGGTCTCACATCGTATGAGGTTGCAGGATTTGGGATTAAGAGGATGTACGGGGCTTCGGGGGAATATCATTTGGGATCAAGCGTTGCAAAGGTGTGGGGTTTAGGTAGGGGGCTGAAGGTTTAGGAGGAAGGCGCGGGGTTTGGGAGGTTAACATAGGGGCCTTAATGATTAGAGTGGGGATTTGGGGTCCATTATACTATAACCATACTAAGGAACCCTCAAAATAGTATAGATTATTAAGGCCCCTATATGAAGGGTTTAGGACTTTCGGTTTGGCGATGGCGTTTTCGAGGGTTCAAGCTTTAAGATGAAGTCAATAATTAGAATAGGGTTTTGGGCTCCTTTAAAGGAAAACTTCAAATAAGGAGCCCCAAGCGATTTTATTGGCAACTTTGTAGGCTTCTAATTTATAGTAGATAAACCCTAAACCCTAAACCCCTTAAACCCTAAACCCTAAACCCCTAAACCCTAAACCCTAAACGCCTAAACCCTAAACCCTAAACCCCTAAACCCGAAACCCTAAACCCCTAAACCCTAAATGATACAGCACTGAGGCCCCCAGCCCTCGTCTCTTCGAGAGATCACCGTCAAGGCAGTCGATGCTTCCTCCATCAAGCAGGGCGACTGGCCTGACATTGGGATTATGGTTTAGGGTTTTAGGGTTCATGCTTTTTTTTGAGGGTTCATGGTTTAGGGTTTTAGGGTTTAGGGTTCATGGCCTCATGGCTTTAACGCTATTCTAGAAGATAGTTCGCCTTAGGGAGGCTCGAGGGCTTACTAAGGCTGGTTGTTGGCATCTCTGGTTCAGGGCTTCAAGCTTGCGATTACTGAGGGCTTTAGGCTAGGCTTAGGGTTTAGGGTTTAGGGTTTAGGGGGTAGTACGAAGGGTCTATGAGAGTAGCTTGACAGTGGGATGAGTTTCACGGACTCAGGCTTCAGAGTGCTGGACTCTACCGCGCTATCTTCCCGAGCTATGATCGAGGATCCTACAAGTAATAACTACTCTGTTCGGCGAGCCAGATCACCCTTACTCAAACAGAAGAGTTGCGTTTTTGCACACCACTATTTTGAATGGATTTGTCTTTTTGTTTTGCGCGCGAGTGCTGCTCTGAACGTGTAGCTGAAAGCCTATAGCCCTCGTAAAGCCCTGGAGCCTTGAACCCACCAATTTGCTTCCCCAGTGCTCAAGGGCTTGTGGCTTAAGGATTATGAGTATTCTGTGTGTGGGGCTCAGGGTTCAAGCATATTTGACAACCCCAAAGGTTTAAAGGTCGAGTTTTTGGAAAATCTAAGTTGGCCCTATACCCTAAACCCTATACCCTAATTAGATCCTAAACCCTAAACCATATACCCTACTTAGATCCTGAACCCTAAACCCTCAACCCTATACCCTAATTAGATCCTAAACCCTGAACCCTAACCATATACCCTAATTAGATCCTAAACCCTAAACCCTATACCCTAATTAGATCCTAAACCCTAAACCCTATACCCTAATTAGATCCTAAACCCTAAACCCTATACCCTAATTAGATCCTAAACTCAAAAGCTTAAGCCTGAGTGCTCAGCTTATGCCTTTCCACTTACAGGAGCGTAACCTGGTACGGAACGTGCACATATGACTCTCTAGTCTTACCTACAGGTAAATGGTAATTATGGTACATAATTACAGCCATTTACAGGTAAGTGCTTGTCTGTGTACAAGTATTCCTTAATACTTCACACGCCAGTACTGGCAATATAATACGTTATATTATATTTCTTACCCTAAACCCTTGCCGTCTAAGACTGGGATCAGAAAATGGACCCTCGAGTGCTCGTGTGTGCCCAAAGGGGTCGGGGCCGCATTCTGCAGCAAAACAGCGCCGTTCCTTTCGTATGCCCCCAATAAACCATCCGGAGGCTTGTGTGCCCAAGGCGGTCAAGGCCACGTTCTGCAGCAAAACAGGGCCGTTCTTTTCGTGTGACTCCAATAAACTCTGCCCCGACTCGACTTAGTAGAGGCCACATCTTGGGAAAGGGTCCCCCCCGAGATCGGCCACCGGCCCAGGCTAAAACGCACATTTTACGAAAAGAATTTGTGGCAAAACCCGGCCTTGATTTGCAGATCCCGAAATGGACTGGCTGGGCTGGAGGATCCTAGACCCCGACACCTTGGAGCCCGGATCCTAAGATCAGAAAATGGGCCCTCGAGTGCTCGTGTGTGCCCAAAGGGGTCGGGGCCACATTCTGCAGCAAAACAGNCTGGGCTGGAGGATCCTAGACCCCGACACCTTGGAGCCCGGATCCTAAGATCAGAAAATGGGCCCTCGAGTGCTCGTGTGTGCCCAAAGGGGTCGGGGCCACATTCTGCAGCAAAACAGCGCCGTTCCTTTCGTGTGGCCCTAATAGAGTCCCACGGTTTTTTCTGCCCGAAGCCGGCCAAAGCCGCATTCTGCAGCAAAACAGCGCCGTTCTTTTCGTGTGGCTCCAATGGAGGATCCTAAACCCTGTCCCTCGGGCCCCGGATCTTAAAACGGACCCTCGAGTGCTCGTGTGTGCCCAAAGGGGTCGGGGCCGCATTCTGCAGCAAAACAGCGCCGTTCCTTTCGTGTGCCCCCAATAAACCATCCGGAGGCTTGTGTGCCCAAGGCGGTNTTCTGCAGCAAAACAGCGCCGTTCCTTTCGTGTGCCCCCAATAAACCATCCGGAGGCTTGTGTGCCCAAGGCGGTCGAGGCCACGTTCTGCAGCAAAACAGGGCCGTTCTTTTCGTGTGACTCCAATAAACTCTGCCCCGACTCGATTTAGTAGAGGCCACATCTTGGGAAAGGGTCCCCCCCGAGATCGGCCACCGGCCCAGGCTAAAACGCACATTTTACGAAAAGAACTTAACGTGGCAAAATCCGGCCTTGATTTGCAGATCCCGAAATGGACTGACTGGGCTGGAGGATCCTAGACCCCGACACCTTGGAGCCCGGATCCTAAGATCAGAAAATGGGCCCTCGAGTGCTCGTGTGTGCCCAAAGGGGTCGGGGCCACATTCTGCAGCAAAACAG
>BGNK01000804.1:0-12897 GCA_003297005.1 Symbiodinium sp. clade A Y106 | reverse complement strand
GTGCCCAAAGGGGTCGGGGCCGCATTCTGCAGCAAAACAGCGCCGTTCCTTTCGTGTGCCCCCAATAAACCATCCGGAGGCTTGTGTGCCCAAGGCGGTCAAGGCCACGTTCTGCAGCAGAACAGGGCCGTTCTTTCGGGGCCGCATTCTGCAGCAAAACAAGGACGTCCCTTTCGTCTGGCTGCTCTACACCATCTGGGGTCAGTGCGTGCCCGAGGCGGCCCAAGCCACATTCTGCAGCAAAACAAGGCCGTTGTTTTCGTGTGGCTGCTCTAGACTGTGTGCTCTAAACGGGGTCGATGTGTTCCTCGAGGCCACGCCCTGCAGCAAAATAAGTCTTCTCGCTTCTTCCTGGCTAAGTAGCGAAACACACTCCCAAGCAAGCGACGGCTCTTGTCACTGTGAAGCGATGGCGTCTGTGGCATGGTAGCTTGGCGTTTGTGATACTCACAATTGAACTAGAGATTTCACCGTCTCGGCTTGGTCGGCTCTGCGAAGCGCTGGCGTGTGTAGTAGCTTCGAGTAGGTTTTCAAGCCTTGGAGATGGCGGCAGCGGCGATGGCGGAGGTCGTGAATTATGTGCACCGTAGGACTCCAAGAAATCCTCAAGGCGACGTGCAGGTTTGTTGAGCTTCGTGCAGTAAGCNCCTTGGAGATGGCGGCAGCGGCGATGGCGGAGGTCGTGAATTATGTGCACCGTAGGACTCCAAGAAATCCTCAAGGCGACGTGCAGGTTTGTTGAGCTTCGTGCAGTAAGCTCATATCTTGATAGCTGTCGTTGCTATCATGAAGCGATGTCGTGACCGGCACTTGCAATTGTCTTCGACGGCTGTTGTCGCTGTGAAGCGATGGCGTCTGTGGCATGGTAGCTTGGCGTTTGTGATACTCGCAATTGAACTAGAGATTTCACCGTCTCGGCTTGGTCGGCTCTGCGAAGCGCTGGCGTGTGTAGTAGCTTCGAGTAGGTTTTTCAAGCCTTGGAGATGGCGGCAGCGGCGATGGCGGAGGTCGTGAATTATGTGCACCGTAGGACTCCAAGAAATCCTCAAGGCGACGTGCAGGTTTGTTGAGCTTCGTGCAGTAAGCTCATATCTGATAGCTGTCGTTGCTATCATGAAGCGATGTCGTGACCGGCACTTGCAATTGTCTTCGACGGCCTGTGTAAGTTCGAATTTGTTCTTATCGACTGTCAACTCGTCAACTCTTATTTCTTTTGCTAACCACGCTGTATCGCATGTCTGTCGTATAGTTTGCATCTGAAACGTATACTAGGGTCTGCCAAGCTTTAGCATCTTCAAAACTCAAAAAGCGCATCTTCCAATGACGAAGATAAAGCGGCAAACACCAGCAGCTAACACTGCTAACGGTTTCGATCCCGGGGTTTGGGCTTTAGAGGTTGAGCCATGAAGATCGAGTTCGAAGGTTTAAGGCCTGAGGCTTGGGTGTTGAACTCAACTAAAGGTATTATAAAACTTTATATTTCTTAGTTTTGGGGAATTCTCTGGGGCTGCCCGAAAGTGATTACTGAGCGGCTGAATTATGCATTTTCGCGACTTCCGGTCGCCGTCGCCAGACGAAGTCCTTCGAAGGTAAGCAGTGATCTCGCCCTTGCTGGACCTTGCTTCGGGCTAAGCGCCAATCTCGAACTCGCCCTCCTTCTTTGTGTGTGCCTGCTTTAAACTGGACGAGTACCACTTGCACTCTCACGTGCATCTGCTTGTATATTGGAAACGCTTAAGGACTTAAGCTTAGTACAAAAGGTTTGGGTGGCCTCTCGGGGTGAGAAAAATTAGAGCTCCACGTTCGTGACGGAACACGTTTACTCTGAAGATCACGGACGTTCGTCGATTATCTTGCCTTCGACGAAAAAAGCATACACCTACCACGGAAGATGCTCGGCACACCCTAAACCCTAAACCCTATACCCTAATTAGATCCTAAACCCTAAACCCTATACCCTAATTAGATCCTAAACCCTAAACCATATACCCTACTTAGATCCTAAACCCTCAACCCTAAACCCTATACCCTAATTAGATCCTAAACCCTAAACCCTATACCCTACTTAGATCCTAAACCCTAAACCCTAAACCCTATACCCTAATTAGATCCTAAACCCTAAACCCTATACCCTATACCCTAATTAGATCCTAAACCCTAAACCCTATACCCTAATTAGATCCTAAACCCTAAACCCTATACCCTAATTAGATCCTAAACCCTAAACCATATACCCTAATTAGATCCTAAACCCTAAACCCTAAACGCAAAACCCAAAATCTCCGTTATGCGTGCGCCTTGCGACGATTCGCCAGGCAAGCCGAGACAAAGGCGCTGAACCTGGAAGAAGTTTCTACAAGTAAGGACTAATGGAGGAACTGAGGGGTTTAGGGGTTTAGGGTTTTAGGGTTTAGGTTTAGGGTTTAGGGTTTTAGGGTTTTAGGGTTTAGGGTTTAGGTTTAGGGTTTAAGGTTTTAGGGTTTTAGGGTTTAGGGACTAATGTAGGAACCTGGTTAAAGAACCCTGGGCCTATAACCCCAAAAAAGTAGGATTCATATAAGGAACCCTAGTAAAGGCCCAAGGTTTCTTAATCAGGTTCCTACAGTAGAGGCCCCATAGTAGTTCCGTTTTGGGGTTCATATTTAGAATCCTAGAAGGTAATGGTACTTAATGTAGGAACCTGATTAAGAAACCCTGGGTCCTTATTAGGGTTCCTTATATGAATCCTACTATTTTGGGGTTATAGGGTCAGGGTTTCTTAATCAAGTTAGTACAATTAACAAGTAAGGACTAATTGCTGAAAAGATGCATAGGATGCTATCAGGGCTGCTATGAAGACTTCGATAAGGGCTACTGCAAACTGGTTGTTGAAATGAATGGGAAGGGCTACTCAAGCGGTTTGAGGCTTTGGGGGAAGCTCCGTCAAAGAAGATCCCAAACCTACACCCATGAACCCGTTACGTTTCAAACACAAAGGGAACGCTAAGAAAACTCACTACCCTAAACCCTAAAACCCACATTTCCCCAAACTCACATCACCCCAAACCCAAAGCCTTGTCAGGGATCGTCGAACTCTAAACCCTAAACCCCTAGGCGCTAGACCCTGAACCCTTAAACCCTAAATCCCTAAACCAAAAACCCCTAAACCCAAGGCCTTGTCAAAGGGACCCTCGAAGAATCCAAGGTCCTGGGGCCCCGACGTTCGAAGGAGCGAAGTCGGCGGTCTCGATTTGATACTTTCCTAGGTGGAGTACAGGGCTGCAGGCTCTGAGGTTTGGTTCTAATGTAGGGGCCTTCATAATTAGAATAGGGTTCCTTTAAAGGGCTCTACAAGGGCTACTTCAAGGGCTATTTTCAGGGTTTAGTATAGGGGCCTCAATAATTAGAATAGGGTTTTGGGGCCCTTATACTATAATAATCATAATAAGGAACCACCCACCAAAAAAAATCGTAGAGGTAATTATGAAGGCCCCTATAGTAGTGTCCTAGGTTTCAGGTTCTAGGGTTTCTTGGGTTTTGGGGATTTCTGTCCAAGGGTTCAGGGTTGTAGTATTTCCTGAACTGGCCTGTAACCTGCAGATCTGCCTCAACCTCATGTCCTTACACTTAAGTTTAGGGTTTAGGATTTAGGGTTTAGGGTTTCTTACCAATTAGCGCTTTCTGGCTCGTCTGGAGATGCGGCACGGATATCAGTGAACAATTCCCAAGAAGCCAAAACAGACGAGGCTCTAGCCAAGCTAGCCGTCAGCCTCGCAGTATGTAGGTAGGGGCCTTCTGGCAGCGGCGGTGTCATGCACATATACCTCAGATTCCACTTGGGACTATATGCTAAAGTTGGAAACATCAGCCATGAAGCCGTACAGGTTTTCGCATTGCGGCAGAAGTTTGTGCCGTGCTCTCAGCTTGTAACGATCATAATCGGCCTTTAGTATGCTGTCTCAAATGCCTTCTGCTTCGACTCTGCATGCTGAATGAACGCGTCGGTGCGGGCTCTTACGGCCCAGGCAGCATGCGTAACGAAGCAGCACTAATGGTGTTAAAACCATGGAGCATTCTTTTAGTAGGAGCAGTCGTAGTGGTAGTGGCGCTGCCATAGAGCTATACTGACAGTGGTAGCGGTAGTGGTCGTGGCACTGGCGTTGGCGGTGGTGGTGGGGGTGGTGGGGGTGGTGGCGGTGGCGGTGGTGGTGGTGGTGGTGCTGGTGGTGACGGTGGTCGCGGGCCTTGGTAGTGCTGCCAGCATTACTGCTCGTATCATTGTTTTAAACATCTTCGTGCTTTTCTCGCATGTGTCAGTTTGGCACGCTAATGTCACTATGTCTTCCCTGACTACTGCGTGCGCTAGCACTCTTCTTGGCCCTATGCCTGCTGCGACCACTCTGTCACAACACTATTGCTGTTCTTCTTATCCTGGGCATTTGGGACTCGGGCATTCGAAGAACAGGGCTCCTCTCGTCCCGGTTCCGGCTCGGGCCTTTAAGCTGGAGTTTCGCAGGTTCAGGCTTCGCGTTTGAAGTTCAGTAATCGCACGGTTTAGAGTTTAGTTTTTAGGGTTTAAACTCGGCAATATGTAGAACGGCTCGCCGGGCAACGTTCGCAGGCCCCGCTGCTTTGCCTGCAAATCAAGCTCCACCTGGGCCGCCACAGGAAAAAGACCGTTGGGTTTAATGCTTGGAGTTTATGGTCTAGACCTAGACCTGAGCGCGAGGGGACATTAATCAATCTTCAGGGTTTAGGGTTAGGAAGATCCCTAAGATCCCTTTGAAGGAACAGTGACCGCAGGGGACTACCACAAGGGAATGCTGTGGGTATACTCGGAGCCGATAGTATTGCCTTGTGAACGCACTGTTGCCGCAAACCGTGTTGACTCACGATTGTGTTTAAAAATAAGACACATCCCTCACGCTTTGGGGTTACGGTATGTGTCTGTAGGAGTTTGGGGTTTAGGGTTTCGGGGTTGGAGAGATCAGGGTTTTGGCTTCAGGGAGCTATATGCTTAAGCTGCTAAAGCTGAGCCATGCGCAGTGTAGGCCCATTCATACATGTGCATGCACATTATATGTATATATGTATGTATACATATATATAGGCACACATATGTATTTACATGTATGTATGTATGTATGTACGCATGTATGTATATGTCTATGTTAGGTATAGGTATATGTTGTTGTATCTCTATATGTATACGCACATATGTATAGATTCAGATGAGGATGATAGATCTGAGCAAATCTACCAATACATATAGTGCATACATATGTATATGTATATACATATGCTTGTGCATAAGTACATATACATGTATGTATATATATATATATACATACGTATACATATACACATACATACATTCTGATTTAGAATGCAAAATCCTTCCTACAAGGACGGCCATTACGGTATCTGGAAGTTCAGAGGAGGTCGACCTGAAACGTTTAAGGATACACACCCTGGGACTAGGTGACTAATATAGGGGCCTTAACAATTAGAATAGGGTTTTGGGGGGTTCCTTATTAGTATAACTACAATGTAGTGGCCCTCTTCTAATGACCCCGTCTTAACCCCAAATCCGTCCTACAAGCGCTGTTCAGCTACTTGCACTAGTTTTAAACTATAATGTACGTTTGTTTATTCGTTATAACTGTTCGTAACTACTATTATGGTTTTAATCAAATTGAAAAGTCCTTCCAGCCTTGGTCTTTAATTAGGCTCACAAGCCCTGTGCGGATCCAGGCTGCAGAGCAGATGTAGCTATCTTGTTGCTTGAACTAGGGTTTAGGGTTTAGAATTTAGGGTTTAGGGGTTATTCTCCATTGTAGTTCCTTTAATCCTGTTTTTGGTTTAACCAAATAGATAATTAGGATCCTATAAGGTAACCCCAAAAAGGAACTACAATGGAGACTCTAGGTAGTCTTGTTATTGTTCATGTCGGCCCCCGATCAATGTATTCCTTTGTTGGTCCTCCCGTTGAAGGTAGACTGTTCTGTCAGGGGGCTACCTTTCGAACAAAAAATGAGATGTGAGTGTAAACGCAGCAGTATTGATGAAGGGACTCTTTTTCGAAGTACCGCTAAGAAGCGGGACCCAAATTGTCGGAAACAGACACTTGCAGGTTCATGGCCAGTTGCAGGTTGGCTTGGGAGTGCTCGAGTTGGGCCTACAGGTGCTCGCAAGATTCAAAGCCTGGTAGAAGCCCAAAGAGCCTTACAAAGCCCCAGCTCAGGCCAGCTAGAAAGCGTGTGAAACCCGTATCATGTAGGAACCTGATTAAGAAACCCTGGCCCTATAACCCCCAAAATATATTAGGATTCATATAAGGAACCCCAATAAAGGCCCAAGGTTTCTTAATCAGGTTCCTACATTACATCCCACACTTCAACTCGAAACCTCAAGCACCCGCCCAGAAACTAAACCTCAAAACCGCAAACTTGCAAGCAATTCTCACTGCAAGCCAAAGAGCCATCCAGGACAGGTCTTCTCCCGTACCTCCAGCAAGATCGGCCCTGGCGAGCAAAACGGAGCTTCCGAAAACAGCGGACCTCTAACTCTAAGACAAACACACATGCGGCCTAGGGTTTAGGGTTTCGGGTTTAGGCTGCATGGCCTGAGCGGTTGGACGAGCTGTCGCCACAGTTCGGCGGACCGGAACACCTCAGACGGTACTGGGCGTCTTAGGGTTTAGGGTTTCGGGGCTTGTTATTCTGTTCCTAGAGGTCTTAAAGGAATGAAAAGGAGAAGAGCTCCGTGCAGTGCTGAGAAGAAGTGGCATGCTGCAAGCTCGGGTTCAGCGGGCTGAGCCCGCAGAGATCAAGCGCCCAAGGATGTGTGAATGACAAGCAGCCGCATCCGGTGGCGTGCTTTCCACCGTAAACTTTGTAGGCAACCCCTTGTATATCTAAAGTGCAAAAAATCTTACATGGTCTTTCCAGGGAAAGGCAGCCGGGCATTGAGGCAGAGTTCTGCAAGGTCTATTTCGCAAGGCTGTTGTCTTACACATGCATCAAAAACGCCTAGGACTCGGCTTCAACACCCGTCCCCACAAGCCTACCATAGGGGCTTTAACAATTAGACTACTTGGAGGTTCAGGGGTAGTTATAAGTGGGGCTATAAGTCCCCTAATATGGGTTATAAGTACAGCTACCCTACTTATAACCCTACTTATAACTACTGTACCCATGAACCTATAGAGTAATTAGTGCAAGAACTCGGAGGAACAAAGTGGCTTTTGTGCTTATTCAGGCCCCCTCATTATACCCTAAACCCTGAACCCTCATGAAACCCTAAACCCTAAACCCTCATGAAACCCTGAAGCCTCATGAAACCCTAAACCCTAAACCCCCCTAAATGCCCCAAAGACGTCTGAGACGCCGCACACGACTGCCCGAAGTGGCGCCAGCGCGGAAGCAGCGATCGCCCGCTGTCTCGGCGTAGCCTCGCGATGGAAGGCGGAGGTTTCGGGCTTTATGGGGTTTAACGGTTGAAGGGCTTCATGAGGGTTCAGGCTGTAGGGTTTCATGAGGCTTTAGGGTTTTAGGGTTAAGGGTCTGAGGTTTAAGGGTTTCGGGCTTTAGGGTTTAGGGTGTAAGGGCTTAGGGTTTGGTATTTTTCTGGGGCGAGGTTTAGGGTTTAGGGTTGATTGATCACTACCCAGGGCTCCAGGGCAATTGGAGGTTTTCAGTTTCTACTTGGAGGTTCATGGGTAGTTCTAAGTAGGGTTCCGTTAAAGGGATCTAGGGTATAGGGTTCATGGGTAGTTATAAGTAGGGTTCCTTTTAAGGGATCTAGGGTATGGGGTTTATAAGTAGGGTAACTGTACTTATAACCCATATTAGGGGACTTATAACCCCACTTATAACTAGCCGTGGAACCTTCAAGTAGTTGATACTTCAAGGTCAAGGTTCCGGCTTGCCGCCTTAGCCTTAGGAACTAGGATCTCGGTGGGGGCCTCTAGTGCCTGGGGCTGCAGCCGTCAAGCTCTTCATTTTTGCACGGTTTGCTGTATGTGCGGGAGAGGTGGAGGAGTTGACAGCCTTACGATTTGCATGTGGTGTCATGCTTCGCGGAAAAAGGCAAGGCGACAGGTACAACTTAACGAGACCACATTATCGAAACGGCATGCTGTCGACCTCTGCATGGTCATTCAAGCGGATGTGTCTCTATGTTCCGACTGGTCCCAGCCCTGCAAAGTTCATGCTCGCCTGTCGGGAACGGCTTGTAACGCAACGTCCAGTGCCTGGCATCGTTGGGTGCTGAGGATGATAGCTTCGAGAGGAATCAGCGATGCGAGTCCTCTACAACCCTTATGCAGTTGTGAAAAAGGTATTACCACCGGAGAAAGGTGCAGACCTGCTAGTACAAGTACTGGTACTGCTACTACGACGACTACTATACGACAATACGACGATGACTGCTACTGAAACGACGACTACGACTACTGTACGGTTCGAGGACGACCTCTATCACTGCCACTGCCGCTGCCACATCAACAGCTACGACGACTTCTTCTGCCCCCACTGCTCTTGCTGTTTTCTTGCTGCAATTCAGATTCAGAGATTAATACTAATAATGACAATAATCGTAATAATAACAATAGGAATAATAATTTGCAATAATGAAGCAGCAGCCCAGCCGCTGGAGAGTGAGCTCGTAGACCGCAAAAGTCCAGAGCATGGATGTGTCCAAGGTGGGAAACCTCAGGCTCTCTGACGAGGCTTTCTTGGCGTAGGGTTTAGGGTTTAGGGTTTAGAGTTTGGGTAACAGGTTTGAGGTTTAGGGGTCCTCTTGGAGGTTGGGTACTTGGGTACGACGATTTCGGGGTTCAGGAAAGTTTAAGGTTTGAATAACATGTAGGGGCCTTAATAATTAGAATAAGTTTTGGGGGTATATTTTACTTTGATGATAAAAAAGCCCCCCCCCAAAAAAAAAATTCTACTCTAATAATTAAGGCCCCTACAGTAGACAATTCTATGAAGCACTTGAAGGTTTAAATACCCCAAGCGAAAATACTCATTTGTATCTCCCTGCTTATGGTACCGTGGGCAACAGCAATAACCTAAAGAGCCCAATACCCCTTCATAAAGGAATACACCTTGAATCATGATAACAAGATTATCAAGGCCCCTGTAATTTAAGGTACATCCTTGATTAAGGAGTATTGGGCCTAGACAACCATAGGGCCCCGGAAAAGCACATAAGCAAAAATAATGATAGGGATATCCCTATAAAATGCTTATGCTTATGTGCTTTTGGGGTCCCTAAAACCAGACCAGGGGCCCCATGATGTCCGCCTCCAGCGGCGCTTCCTTGAAAGTCTGAAACTCGCTGGGATTTTTCAGGGCTCTCCTGGGCGACGACTTCTGCGGCTTCAGCGGGTTAGGGTTTAGGGTTTAGGGACTAGCGCCAGTGCAGCCACTAACAAGAACATGAGTGGACAGAACAACAGCAACTAACAAAGAGAGACGTCGTACCAAATTCCTAAACCTCGTCGTCGTCGTCACCGCAAAAAGCCTGGCCCTTTAGCCGAAGGTCGTTGCGGCAACCAAGGCTTCGAACGCCGTGGGTAGGCTGCTCCTGAGAGGCAGAAAGTGTGTGTGATGCCATATACGAATACATCAATATACATATATAAACACACACACATATATATATATATACGTATAATCACATAGGTATAGATATAGGTATAGATATAGATCGTGTATGTGCATATATGCATACACGCGGTGTATGTGTATCCATGTAGGCATTCTTCCGGGTGTAGGAGGGCTTAGGGGTTCGAGGCTTCATGCTTATCGCTTTGAATTCCGACTGTGGGGGCTTTGGGGTGTAATATAGGGGCCTTAATAGTTAGAATAGGGTTTTGGGGCCGTTTCAGAGCCTTAGGGCCTTGGGGCTTCGCAGAGCTAGTAAAGAAGGGAGGGTTGGGCGGTTTAGGGTTCAGGAGAAAGAGCTCTTTTTCACCGGATGACGGGTCTTGCAAGGCTCATCAATGCTTTGCAGGTTTGCAGATCTTTTCCGAGCTTGATCCTTGCCTGCTATAAACCCCAAGCTTTTGCCGACAGCGGTTTCTAGATAGGGGCACCTTATGCTTGGGGCTTCACACACTTCGGGTCCTACTGCCGAAAGCCCTTTCCTAAATCCTGCTTGGAGGTTCAGGGGTAGTTATAACTCCCCGAATATGGGTTATAAGTATAGGTACCCTACTTATAACCCTACTTATAACTACCCATGAACCCTATACCCTAGATCCCTTTAAAGGAACCCTACTTAGAACTATCCATGAACCTCCAAGTAGCTCCTATCTTGGACCCTCTCTCCCCGGGCCCAGGGGCCACAGGAGCGGCGACAGCAGGACCAGCATCGATGTGCCGAGCAGGGAGGCACCTGGGTGGTTGTCAAAATTATGGTCCCTTTTTGGGGACCCTAAATATTAGGTGCCGTACTATATTAGGGACCAAAAAAGGGACCATAACTTTGACGACTACCCACCTCACTTCCTTCTGTTTTCCCTTTATAATACCCGGACAGGAACCCTAATAAAGGAACCCTAGTAGTACCTGACAGGAACTAAAAATAGCATACTTCAAGCAACCCTACTTCAGCGCCGTTTTCTGAGTGCAGCTAGCCAAAGAGCCCTCCAGGGGCAGTTGCCTGGTTTCCCTGCGTTTGGTGCTAGTACCTGCAGAAGTCAATCCCTGCTTAGTACGGGGCCTTAATAACTGGAGTAGAATTTGGGGGGGTTCCTTTTTATAGTTACAGTATAATATACCCCCAAACCCTATTCTAATTATTGACTGCTAGTCTCTCCTGAACCACTTGCATCCGCATATCTTCCTCCTCTTCTTCTTCACTGGGCCCTTCATGGCTCTGCCCTTCACCGCTGTCCTGCAGCTCTTCACCAACCTCCTGGCCAACCATATGTTTTAGGGTGTGCAGAGGATATAGGTTTAGCTTTGACAGTGAGTCCCGAAAGGTCCGAATACCAATGTCATGATTCGAGTAACAGTTCTCCACCCATCTATACGGATTATCTTGTTACAAATGCTAAGGACCTGGTGAAGGTTCTACAAATTTCGTGGTCCAGGATTTGAGCTCAGAACGTGGTCAGGGATAGTCTTGCGTCTGCTCAACCATAAAAAAATCAACAGGGCGCTCAAGCAGCTCCAGCACATTTAGCTGTGCCGCAATGTGCTGTCACAGCAGATAGACCCAAAGAGTTAATATAGGAGCCTAGATAATCACCTATACTATTTTGGGAGTTCCTTATTATGGTGATAGTAAAATGGGGCCCAAAAACCTATTCTAATTATTGAGGCCCCTATATTCTGCTACTACGAGCAACAGGATCACTATGGCCAACCTCAAGAGGCCCACACAACCCGAACACAACCTTGAGCCGAACTCGGATGATGTAAGGCCCCCCATATCCCCCATATGCAGGTACATATATATATATATATGTGCATGCATATATATATATATGTTTGCATATACATATATATATATATATATATATATTGGTTGTATATATATCTCTCAACCTATCTCTATATACGCATCGGAGCCCAGCGGCCCACTTCCCGGAAGAAGTCCGGGCAAGCCGCCGGGTCGGCGCGCAAGGCGTGCACGCGCCATCCGAGGGGCTCGGAGAGCGCCCCTTGGCTTTCGGGCTTTTGGGTTAGGGTTTAGGGTTTAGGGTTTAGGGTTTGGGGTTTAGGGTTTAGGGTTTAAGGTTTAGGGTTTAGGGTCCGCCGACCTAGAGGTGTGTTGGATGAGTCGGAGGTGAAACCTCCCTTTTTCCCTCCTTTCACACCCCAAAAAACACGCGCCAGAGAGCCCGCAGAGGGGAGGGGGGGCACGCATTTTGTTTTTCATGGAGGACGCCGAGCCTGCACGAAGCGGCGTTGACGCTGCTGGGGGCGAATTCCGCCGTCTGTAGGCACNCCCCCCCAACTACAGTTATTGTAGCCCCTGATTACTTCTTAATGAGATATATTAGAGCCCTTTAAAGGGTATTTGGGGGGTCCTGGTAGAGTTCAGCTGCTTAGGCTGTATGGTTCCAAGGTTTGTGCGGCGTTGAGGTTGTTTGGGGGTTTAAGGGTGTAGGGTTGTAGTGTTTTGGGGTTTTAGGGTTTTGTAGGGTTTTGGATTTTTAGGGTTGGGTTTGTGGGCTTGTAGGGTTTGGGAGTTTCGGGGGCTTTGGGGTGTCAAGATTGCAGATGGGTTCCCCTGAAGGCTTACAACAAGAGGCGCAGGGGGAAAAACCCTGAACCCTAAACAAACGCTAAACCCTGAACCAACCCTAAACCCTAAACCAAGCCTACTTGGAGGTTCATGGGTAGTTATAAGTAGGGTAACTATACTTATAACCCATATTAGGGGATTTATAACCCCACTTATAACTACCCCTGAACCTCCTAGTCAACTCCAAACCAACCCTGACCCTAAACCCTAAACCCTAAATTTAAGAGCCTCCGGCTCAAGCCGCCGACCCCGTAGGAGTCAGAGAAAGGGCGATAGCGGAGGGAGTACTGAAAGTCTAAATCCCAGCTCCGTCGCTTCCGGGACGCCCTCTGGGTTTTTAGGGTTTGTGGGGGGGTTTAGGTTAGGGGTTTAGGGGTTTAGGGGTTGAGGGGTTTAGGGGTTTAGGGGCTTAGGGGTTTAGGGGTTTAGGCGCTTGGGCGTTTGGGGGTT
Source organism: Symbiodinium sp. clade A Y106 (assembly GCA_003297005.1). NCBI lineage: Eukaryota > Dinophyceae > Suessiales > Symbiodiniaceae > Symbiodinium > Symbiodinium sp. clade A. The sequence goes on along the minus strand of BGNK01000804.1, from coordinate 204 downwards.
TAGGGGTTTAGGGGTTCAGGGGCTTAGGGGCCTAGGGGCTAAGGGGTTTAGGTGCTTCGGAGTTTAGGGGCTTAGGGGTTTGGGGCTGAGGGGTTTAGGGTTTAGGGGTTTAGGGTTTAGGGTATAGGGGTTGAAGGTTTTAGGGTTTTAGGGCTTTGGGGTTTTGTTGGGCTCGCGTAGGCTAGGGGTTCTGGGTGAGGGCTC
>BGNK01000803.1:94147-183639 GCA_003297005.1 Symbiodinium sp. clade A Y106 | reverse complement strand
ATAGCTGCTCAGTTGTAGTAGGGTCCAGTTTATGGTTGTGGTATCGGGCTTCTGGTTGTGGTATGGGGGTTCCGGTTGTAGTAGGGACTATTTCCCCTGCCCCCCCCTCTGCCCTTCCTTTTTTCCTCTTCCCTCCTCCCCCCCTCTCTTCCCCCCTCCTCTCCTGCTCTCTCCGCTTCCCTCCCCTCCTCCTTCCCGCCCCTTTGCCAACTTGGGAGTTGCTTGAGCCCATTGCACGAACGGCCGCTTCAAATGATACCTGCCTGTTACCTGAGCCAAGCTGGTCCCAAGCTGTACTTCTGTTTCTTTGTACTCGTCAGGCCTCTCCAGCCCTGCCGTCCAAAGAGCGGAACAGGAAAGAAGGCAAGAAGAACGAGCAGGGAAAAGAGCATGGCAGCGACGGGGAAAATAGGGGGGCAGGAGGGAAGAGGAAAAGAGGAAGGGCAGAGGGGGGGGCAGGGGAAATAGTCCCTACTACAACCGGAACCCCCATACCACAACCAGAAGCCCGATACCACAACCAGAAACTGGACCCTACTACAACTGAGCAGCTATTTACCCAAAAAAGATCCCTAGTACAACTGGAACGTGTTCTTTGTCTAGTTTAGGGTTATTGTAAACCCTATTATCTACTATAGATCCTAGCTCACATGAAATCCCTGAAGAACCCAGTAATTAAGGGGTTGGGAGAAGGGTTTACTCTCCCAGCGGTCTGTCGTTTAGGGTTTTACTCACTGAGGGCTCTTTGTCGTCTGGTTGTGTGGGGCATGGGGTATGGGTACAGAAGCCTACAGCATGGGGGTGGTGGTGGTGATGAAATGACGACGACGAAGAAGGAGAAGATGATGATGGTGATGGTGGTGGTGATGATAATGACGATAAAGAAGATGACGATGACGATGACTTCCCGGGTCAAGTTAGCGTGGTCTGTCCAGCAGACCGTACGGATAGACCCAAACGTTTTCCGCGTCGCTCTCTTGACCTCTAGCTGTGCATAGGCCTCCTGGATCAAAGGGGGCTAGTTCTGCTGCGCTGGTGTCAAAGACTTACTGTGAGTCATTAACACCTTGACCGGGGAAAGGTTTCGGGTCATCTGGAGGACCGTGCCTCCGACCGCTACGCCAGACGGATCAGCGATCTGTTCGAGCGGGCACGACCCATCGGCCGCAGCTGCCTCGTCGAAGGACACCAAGCAGATGTGCTTGCTCATCATCTGCTTGATGGCCCGAAAGGCTTTACACCCCGGAGTGGCGCCTGAGCCCAGGCCGCCCTCAGGGAACTCGGCGCCGGGCTTCCGCCACTGCCCCAGCACCTTGGCTGCGTGGCCGTACTCTGCGGGCAAGTAGCCTCGCAGCCAGTTAGCGCAGCCAAGAAACTGCTGGACATGGAGCTTTTCGCGCAGGGGCGAAAAAGTCCACCACCGCCTGGCAACGCTCCTCATCGGACGAACTTCCGTTCCGCCCGATCCGGTGGCCAAGGAGCTTTTCTTCGGCCACTGCCACCTCTGCCTTGTTAATGCCAAACGAGAACCCGAACAAGATGGATTTGTCCAGAAAGGCCTCGAGGCTGACAAGGTGGTCAAGGAGGTGGGTGTCTTGCGGATACCAACGACGTATATCTCCCGCAAGATGGTCGTAATAGTAGTCCGTCTTCTCGACGTCCCAGCTCTCCACTATGTGGTAGCTGGGGTTGGAGGAGGTGTTCGCTGCGCTCGCATCACGAGCCGCAGACGAACCCCGCAAGCCGCTCGTCGCTGAGCCCCGAACCCAGCCTGCCCATTTGGGAGCCGCCCGCGTCCTAAAGACCGCGAGGCGCTCCATAATAGGAACCTCTTCGCCGAGCGCCACGCTCGGGCCGCTTCTGAGGTCTCGGGTGTCCCAGAGGCGCCACGCAAAGGACGACAAGACGGCAAAATCAAGGAAACCCGGGCGGGGGAACAGGAAAAACGGGCGGGCACACAAGCAGGAACCAAGAGCAGGAGCTGAGTCTTGCAGCACACAGTGAACAGTTAAAAGCAAAACACGCAGACAGACAATCAGGAAAGAGAGGTAGCAACGGCAGCGCAAGGCGGGTTTACTGCAAGTTGGCAAAGGGGGGGAAGGAGGAGAGGAGGTAAGCGGAGAGGGCCAGGCAGGGGAGGGGAATAACTGTAGGCTAGAACTAGAGGCTGCATTTGGGAAGACATCGTCTTGGAGTTACATGTGCTGACTGCACGAACGACCTCTTCAAATGTTACCTGCCTGTTACCTGAGCCAAGCTGGGACGGGGAAAGTAGGAGTGCAGGAGGGAAGGGGAAAAGAGGAAGAAAAGTGAGGGTGTCGAGGAGGCAAAGGCCGACAAGTGGCAAAATCAAGGAAACCCGATCGGGAGAACAGAAAAAGTGGCGGACAAAGAAGCAGGAAGAAAGAGCAGGAGCCGAGCCTTGCAGCACACAATGAACAGCTAAAACAAACCACGCAGACAGAAAAATAGGAAAGAGAGGCAGCAACGGCAGGGCAAGGCGGGTTTATTGCAAGTTGGCAAAGGGAGGGGAAGGAGGCGGAGAGAGCAGGGCAGGGGAGGAGAAAGTAGGGGGGCAGGAGAGGGGGGNNGAGGGGCAGGGGTGAGTTGAAATACTGATGTTACGCATACAGATACATGTCTGTCTCACGTATCACTTGCATGTATCCATGCCTGTTGCTCAAGGTTCTAGCAGAGTACAATCTACAGCTGTGCACCTGCAGTAAAAAGAGACTCCTGTGTGCCTGTGTTCCTGTACGCTTTGCGAGGGGATATACGCCCAGGTTATATCTCAACGTGGTAGCGGAGCTCCCGGGAAAATCCCCGGTGTGCTTCACGCAAGTGAAGGTTACCGGAGCTTCTCCGGTATACTTCGCACTGGTGGAGAGCACCGGAAGAAGTAGCTCCCGGGGCTCGATCCAAGGACAGACGCAATGGCTAGCCACTCTGCTGTGTCTTTCGAGCATGGCGAAGGAGAAGATGATTACCTCCAACAAGGAAATGAATCTTACTCGACGAATCATCGTCATCTCGAAGAATTATACCGTCTCTCGGCATTCCAGCAGGTCACCACCAAAATACCGCCATCGTATGATGGAAGAGGAAGTTGGTTCGCCTACGAGGATGCAATCGATGATTGGTGCGATATCACGGAGTTGGATAATATCAAGAGAAGACCAGCTCTGCGAAACCGTCTAGAAGGAGAAACAGCTATCCATAAGCGACTTCTCGATCGAGAGTATCTGAAGGACCCGAACAACGGAGTGAAATATTTCAAGAGTTTCTTGAGATCCCTCTTCGTGAAGGATGCGGCCAATGGGATTCTCTATCGCTTCCAATAATTCATGAACTTGCATCGCGGCAGTGGAGGCATGCTTCGTTGGATTACCAGATTTCAGCTCTCGATTCAACGAATGCAAGAAGCTTGGAATGACCCATACCTCCCGATTATAGACGTGAATAACGCAGAGGCCAGAGCTTTCATCATAAGACTTCCAACAGAAGAATAAGCAACCATTACTCCCGAAGAGGCGATGGAACGAGACAACGATCGACTCAGAGAGCACTATGCAAGGACAATCCCGATCACTACCAATCTTATTGCGCTCATCTTTATCTCACTATCCGACCTCATGCAGGATCAACGATAGATACTGATATTATTGATGGCATATCGGAACCGCGTGCTCGCAAACTACCGCCTCAACGAGCTTCGGGAAGTCTACTTCTAACCAAGACTTCCGTCGACAATCCTCCTCACTCCCTCAGATCATGGCGGCAAGAAGACCTTCCTAATAATCGATGAGGGCTTCCTGGACAATTATATAGAATATTGGGTCGAAGACGAAGAAGATGGCACAGAAGATTCTCTTGAAATAGATAAAGACACCTTACCTTCTGGATCTACGACGAAGAGAACTACCCATAATTCTAGAGGCGCTTCCAAAGAAAAAAAATAAGAAGAAGATTTAAAGGCCGCCACAAAGGAAAAGACAAAGATAGCAAAAGATCCGAAGGGAAGTGCTTCTTCAAATAAAAGAAAGACAGGTCAAACCTTGCCGATGATCAAACAGATGCTTGGTAAGCTGAAGGACAATAGCAGGACGGATAACGGAATGATTACCAATGGGATGACTGGTCCTGATATGAGTCCGAAGAAGCTTGGGCAGCCAGAGGAAAAGGAAAGAAAGGAAAGAAGGGCAAAAGAAAAGACAAGTATGGGAAAGATAGTAGAAAGCACGGGAAGTCCGGATCCAAAGATAGGTCTGCCCAATTTGCCGACTCGGCCGAGGGCGGTACTACTACTACCACAATATTCTTTATTGACCACTGCGACCTCATGAATTTTTCTTTTATGGCCACTGAAGAAGAGAAGACATCTTTCATCGCTCAGCCCCTCACGACGTCCTCAAAGGTCTTGGGTTTGGGATGCACCAGAGCGATAACTTCTCGAGTGGTAGCACAGGACCTGATGAAATTCTGCGATCTCAATCCCGACTATGGGATTTGATACCACGTCACTGAGATCACGTCTCAGTTCTTCTTTACGAATTCCGAGTCGACCAAGTGCAACCAGAAGCTGGTTGTATGCATATACGACATGGAATACGTGGTCTAATCCATGGAATTTGATATCGTCGAGCAAGGCATTTCTAATTCTCATATCTTTGCCTCAAATGTGTAATCTCAGATTCCAATTTGAACTCCATCCGGATAAGGCATTGCTTAGCAGTCCTATATTGGGTATTTGGGACAAGAAGCTTATGGTCGCACCTAGCTCACATCTGGTACTTGACCTTCTTGACCTTAGCCGTTGAGAGTCTACGATACGAAGAGGTTCGTCCACTTGGTGATGCAGCAACCTTTTGAGTTCCTCGTTTATGTTGACCTTTGGGCGGGCCCTCCTCTGGCTCTCCATCCATGGCAGCAACTGGTCGTTTTCTACTGCTGCGGGCAACAGACGCGCCTACGAAGAGATCAAGGAGACCTGTGTCCGCGTGGTCTAGTTGGGCGTCCTTCTCGATAATCTCGAATAGCATGGTTTCCTTGGTTCCCGCGAAGATTTCGAATCTAAATTATCTGAAAGCTGATGCCTTTGCAAGAAATTCGAATTGCCTTGTCCAGCAGAACCCGGACGCCCAACCAACAGGACTGATCCGGAAGCTCCATATATAAAAGACAATTCTTATGGCCGAGCACTCCCAATCTACCAGCGGGAAAAAGATATTTTATATCAATGGCGTGCAAATGTGCGTATCGCCGAATTGTATGAATTTCGAGCATCATATTGGCTGGGGACTCCTCTTTCAAGGAAGACACGACACGCTGCAGATCCAAGTCGGAGAAGACCAAAGTCGCCGGGATGGAGTTAGGGCTTGCGCTCAGCAGGAAAATGAAATTTGTTGAATTTAATTCTGACTTTATAATCTATAACCTCCCAGGTCGCAAAACAGAGTTTACTTGGAAATAGACTCTTATATATATAATAGGGATTTAGTTTAATATTTCCTGTTTAAAATATAAGAGCCAGCTTCCAAATAGATTCGGTTTAAGTTATATACGGGGGGCGGAATGGGAGAGAAGATTTGAACCATTATAAATACGCCTATATACAGAAGCATGGAGAGGTTATAGATTCGGTTCAAGTCCTTCGACGATCCATGGGGTCGCACTACTGATTGGCGATAAGGTTCGCGAGGTCCCCGTATATATATCTCTCTGCAATATTAGTGCGATCATAAAAATTGCAATTCCTCTTTGACACCAGGCTTCCGATATCTTCCGACTATATATATATAAAATACTTCCCGCCTCGTTCACTGGGTGGCTCGATGCGACCACAAAATTCCAAGTCTAGCTTTAGAGTTCGGATCATATTCCAATTTTAGCCTCCGATTAGAATCTGTAGCTTGGGGCCAATTTATTCCTACGAATGCGTTTCAACTTGCCGGCTTCGCCTATAGTAGTTGCGATCAAGTGTGGCGATATTATTGTTGTTGTCGTTACTGTCGTTACTATTACCATAATATAAACGCACAAAATCGATATACCGTTTGTATCGAATTTTACAACATCTCCTATATTCGAAGTGCCTTTCGTATCGATGCTATCGTTGTAGTAGCAAGACTCCCGCAACTGCTAGTGCTATTAGTGGTGCAGCTGCTGCAATAATAGTAATAATCATTGCTGTTATTGTGGTTGTTGATATTAATATTCTTGCATTATCGTCGTCGTCGTTGATGTTGTTATTGTCATTGCTGCTATTGCTGTCGCTGTCGTTATTACCTCTATTGTTGGTATTATTATGGCTGCTTTGTCATTCTTGCTGCTATTGTTGTTGACGTGACGCAAAGACCCCAAAATCGACATGCCGTTTGAGCTATTTTTTACAGCAATTCCTACCCCTCGAGTGCCTTTCGCATCGGTTCCGTCGTTGTTTCCTTTTTATGGCTCCCACCCGTCGTGACGTTAACACGCAAGACCGACATGCCGTTTGCATCGGGTTTTACGGCATTTCCTACACTCGAAGTGCCTGTGGTATCGATTCGTTGTAGTGATGGTGCTGCCGCGACTGCCGCTGTTATTGTTGGTGATGGTACGGCTGTTGTTGTAGTAGTGGATGTTGTTACTGTGGCTGTTATCGCCGGTTGCTGTCGATATTGTTCATGTTGTTGTGTCTGCTGTTGTTGTTGTTGCGGTTGCGTTTTTGTTGTGCTGCTGTTGCTGTTGTTCATGTTGTTGTTGTTGCTGCTGCTGCTGTTGTTGTTGGCTCCGTTGTTGTTGTTGTTGTTGGTTCCAACGTTAACATAACCGTGCGAAGACCGATATGCCGTTTGCATTGGTTTTTGCAGCACATCCTGCACTCGAAGTAGCGACAACGTCGGTGTGGCCGATGTTTCGTGCACGCGCATGCAGTTTGTATTGGTTTTTACAGCACATCCGTACACGCGCGAAGACCGACATGCCGTTTATATGGTTTTTGCAGCACATCCTGGACGTTTGACATGAACGCACGAAGACCGACATGCCGTTTGTATTGGTTTTTACAGCACATCCTGCACTCGAAGTGGCGACAACGTCGGTGTGGCCGATGTTTCGTGCACGCGCATGCGGTTTGTATTGGTTTTTACAGCACATCCGTACACGCGCGAAGACCGACATGCCGTTTGTATGGTTTTTGCAGCACATCCTGGACGTTTGACATGAACGCACGAAGACCGACATGCCGTTTGTATTGGTTTTTACAACACATCCTGCACTCGAAGTGGCGACAACGTCGGTGTGGCCGATGTTTCGGGCGTGCGTGGGGGTTGGGGGTGGCTTGGGGGGTGGGGGCGGGGGGTGTTTTCCTGATGTAGCCAGGAACCGGGGGGAGGGGGGAGGGGAGGGGGTTCTCCTGCTGTATCCAAGGTTCCACCAGATTTTGACAGAACTCCGCTTTCACTACTATCGTAGATAGAAACGAAAGACTAGCTACGCTGGCTTTCGTGATATCGTAAGAGCATTTTGCCCTATCCAATCTATTCCCAGCATAAGAACACTAATCTCTGTCCAACCCAATCCCAAGTCCCAATTAGAACGCCATCGTGAGAGCGTTTTGCCTTCTCCAACCCAACCTCACATCCCAAATCAACCTTAGATAATATCGTTAATACGTTTTACTTTATCCAAGCCAATCCCAAGCCCAAAACCAGCACCTTATCCAACCCAATCCCAAGAACCAGCCTAGGACAATAACGTAAGAGCGTTTTGGCCTCTCCAATCCAATCCGAAATGCAAAAAACCTATCCCCAGCCCCAAGCCCAAAACCAATCTACCCCGATGCGGTACACATATTACGGTAAGAATATTTTCCTTATCCAATACAACCCCAAACCCCAAAATCAACCTACCACAATGTAGAGAACGTTTTGCCTTGTCCAACCCAATCCCAAGCTCAAAACCAACCTAACACAGTCTAGTAAGACATCCAACCCAACCCTAAAACCAGCGTACCATACTGCGGTAAGAACGTTTTGCCTTGTCCGACCCAACCCCAAACCCGAAACCAACCCAAAATGGCAGGAGCATTTTGCCTTATCCACAACCTACCACAATGTAGTAGGAGTGTTTTACATTATCCATCCCAGCCCCAAAACCAGCCTAGAACAGTATCGTAGGAGCGTTTTGCCTTATGGAAAAACATCCCCAAATCCATAACCAGCCTTGCACAAGTGTTGTAGGAGCGTCCAACCCCCACAACCAGCCTACCACAGCGTGGTACGAGCGTTTGGCCTTGTCCAACCCGGCCCCAAGCCCAAAACCAGCCTGCCACAGCGTGGTACGAGCGTTTTGCCTTGTCCAACCCAGCCCCAAGCCCAAAACCAGCCCAGCACAACCTACTGGGGTTAACCGCAAATAAGAAAGCCTCTTTGAGAGTCACGACCAAGCCAATATTCCTTATTCCGACATGCCCGATTTTGGTCATTTCCTGACCCTCGCTTCAGAAGGACGATTTCTTATCAAAAGCCTTCACCGTATTCTTATTATATAATATGAATATTCATATGAATCTTCATTCATATACATTTTGTGCAATTAAGTGTGGCTCTTCTGAATTGTTATGAGTCAGATATTTTGTGCAAGTTCTCGTGTTTCGGCTTCCCTAGGCTGCAATCGTTTGCTTGGGGGTTTTAAAAAAGCCCCTCGCAGCTGAGCTATAAACAAAAAAATGTTAAGACATATTGGTTCGCTATTTCGTGTCATCTCGTATGTTCAGGCACAGTAGTCCTCTTCGGGTCTGAAGATTTTTTCATATTTTGGGAATTATTGGTCCGAAGCGCGCCGTTCAAGGGCGGCAAGCCGCCGCCGTCGGAGCTCTTCCACAGGGACGGCAGGCGCAGCAGGGGGTGTTGCAGAGCCCCCGCGCAAGCTGAAGCCGGCCACAAGCAAGGCCAGAACGGTCCAGAAGAGGATAGCAGAGTTATCGACAAGGATATCAATATACACAGCCCAGGCCGAAGGGGAGGGACCGTTGGTGTCGAAGACTAATACAGCGAAAGGTGGCAAATCCACCGAAGCGACGCGGCCCCGGACCAATTGAATTTGTCTTGGCCGCTGGTCAGGAAATGGCGTGTTCAGCACAAGAGGCCCAACAACATATTCTGGAAGTGAAAAAACTTTCACAGGATCAACATAGACTGATTGCCTCTGTGGGGAGGGGTTTCTCAGGGTCAATATTGCCGATGTCTTCTGCGTGCTTCCATGCCAAGCGGCCCAACCGTATACCTCGCCCTTGGCAGGATCCCCTCCGAACCACTGAACATCAGCGAGAGTCTGGGTGCGATCGCTAGCCCACTTAGCTGCTTCTGCAACATCGTCCCAGTTTTCGCGATTCAATAAGCTGGGTGTCACATAGAGCTCTTGCAGCATCACGCCAGATCCAAAAGCTGACCTGACTTCGTGCTTGAAGGGCTCAGTAGACATTCCTGGTCCCGACCCCTCCGGCTGATTCAGGTCCCAGGCATCCTTCGCAAAAACTATTCCATGAACCATCAATGAGCTGAGAGGGAACAACGGCGACTGCGTCACAACATTTGCATAGACCATTGCATCGCGATATGTTATCCAACGCTCACGCGCTGGCCCTTTGCCCTCGAAGTAGTGGTCATGGCCCCTTCGCCATACCTAGTTCATGGTTGGGATAGTATTCACAATGTAAACTTCAATTCCATATCGGGTTGAAGTTTTCATAAAATGTAAAATGTTACCCAACCATGACTAAGATACAGTGTCTGAATAAAGGAGCCAGAAAGGAGACGGCCAGGTCCCTGATTATCATAGTACCCCTTATAGATCCCTTTAAAGTAATCCTTCTAGATCCCTGATAGTAATCCTTATAGATCCCTTTATAGTAGTCCTTGTAGATCCCTTATAGTAATCCTTATAGACCCCTTTAAACGGATGCTTCGAAGCTCGTGAGGCTGGCAAGCGAACTACTGTAAAAATTATCGACCCCTTTAAACAGGAACCCTTTAAAGGATCCTTATTCTAATTCCTACTGATTGAGGCCTGTTGAGAGATTGATGAAGACATGGCTGCTGATCTTCCGCAGCTCTGCAATGAGGCTCCTCGGTTCCCCAGTAGACCCTTAAGGTTTGGTTTTGGGTTGGTGCAATACTATGGTATCTTATCCTGTAGTGTATCAAAAGTATGTTATAGTAGCCCCATAATAACCAGGGTACCCCTTTTCCTACTATTTGGTTTAAATAAGGGAACCCGAAAAAGGGCACAAGGGTACTACTCAGGAACAAGGCTCACAGCTGCGTCGAAGTCTTCTTCCAAAGTTTGGTCAAGACCGGCTGGGTTCCCGATGCCATCAAGCTTCAAGAGCTTCGCGCCTCCACGCAACCTAGGAAGTTCAGTATGAAACTGGGAATGGTATATGCTTTTTGGATTACTTATATTTTACTAGGATCCGGAAACTAAAAACGGATACTACTGAGCATCCTAGCAACCATGTCCAAATCTGATCGCGCAAATGTAGGTAGTACTCTTTGATACCCAGACCCAAAAAGGCGGAGTGCACTCCTGGATCGAAACAGACTCGAATGTCCTTAGGCACTCTCCATTCCGAACTAGTGGGATCCTGATCACCAGCACCTCTATACAGGGACCCGAATGCTCGGAAACCCACAACCAATAGCCTTCCGTTACAATTTGAGGTCGGCTTGGGGATTTGTCTGGAAACGTAGTTCGCAGCACCTCGTTGCAAAATGCAAAGTCCCTCGTTACCAAGGTACGTTCCCGTGGGCCCAAAACCAAGCCCGGTCGAATCCCTCAAACCTCCCTGGTTGAGGGGCTTAGGGCTTAGGGTTTCTTAGGGGACCCTAAACTCTAAATAGCACCAAAAACTCCCTCCCTCTTCGAGTGTCAGAGCCAGAAATGCCCGAGAGGTCCACTCCCGGCGGGCTGATGGCGAAAGTGGTATGCCAGCACTCGAGCTGCCCCCGACAATCCTGATTTTCAGGAGGCCGGCTAACGGGGAACAGGGTTTTGGCCTGCAGTTTAGGGTTTTTGGGGTTTAGGACTTTGGGATTTAGAAGTACCGGTGGTTGTCGTAACTAGGGTCCCTTTTTTTGGTTCCCAAGCTAAGAGTAGAAATATAGAATTTCCCATAGAAACCCAGGCTCATTGTAGGATTCTAATTATAAGGACCCCAAAATAAGGTACCCTAAATTTTCGGAAACTCCTATAGAAACCAGGCTCATGATTGCTGCCGCATCTGCCCTCACCTTCCTCGCAGGGGGATGCCTGCGTGCAGCCGCCTGCGAGGCGACGCCGGTGTAGAATTTAGGGTTGAGGGTTTAGGGTAAATGTCCCTGGAATCACAAACCATCCACTCGAACTTGATGCGAAGACTTTGCAGAATTTGAAGCCCCTGTGCAACGAAGAAATAAGCCCTGCCGCACACACTTCGTCACGAACAGCACCAATCGCCGTCGTTCACGTCCGATTTCTAGCACAGCTGCACAAGAATCATACTCGTCATCATAACAATAGCTGAAAACAAACATCATAATGAGACTCATACGACTCATAGTCCTGAAAATAACAAGAACCGCTGAACCCTCAAACCCTAAGCCCCTAAACCCTCAACCAAACCCTATACCCTAAACCCCTGAACCCTCAACCCCCAAACCCTAAACCCCTAAACCCGAAACCCCGAACCCGTAAACCCTATAGATCCCTTAAAGGATCCCTTAAAGAAACCCCCTAAATCCCCCGAATCCGGGGGTGGGGGCCGCTCCTTGGCGAAGCACCGCCGACTTCCTCTCTCGCGTCTCCTCTCGAACGGGGATGTTTGCCCTCCTGGCAGCGAGGACACGCCGCTGCCTGGCGTGGACGCTTTGGGGGCTGAGGGTTCAGGGTTTAAGGGTTTAGGGTTTGGGGGTTGAGGGTTCAGGGGCTTAGGGTATAGGAATTGGGGGTTGCGGGTTTAGGGTTTACGGGTTTAGGGGTTGAGGGTTCAGGGGTTTAGGGTATAGGGTTTGGGGGTTGAGGGTTTTGGGTTTACGGGTTTAGGGTTTGGGGTTGAGGGTTTAGGGGTTGAGGGTATAGGGTTTGGGGGTTGAGGGTTTAGGGTTTGGGGGTTGAGGGTTTGGGGGTTGAGGGTTTAGGGGTTTAGGGGATATAGAAATCGTTAAGGTTTTGGGTGCCGAAAACGTTTTGACTGAAAGCTTTGACCGAGTGCTTCCTTTGCAACCTGATTTCGAATTTGTGGCTGTGCTGGGTTGGGGGAACGTGGGTTGGGCTGGGGGGCGTTCGCGTTTGGGCTGGGCTGGGGGCTGGGAGCTGGGGAAACTTTGATTGGATCTCGAATTTGGGGCTGTGCTTGGGGCGGCTCCTTTGACGGCGGGCTAGCAGGTTCCTTTTTTGAATGGTTTCCGGACGTGAACGAAGACATGCAATTTGTGTTCATTTCTTTCTTGTAGGTTTAGGGTCTAGGGCTCGGACTCAGCTCAAGCTTTCGATCTATGATCTGGATGGCGCGCTGCATCACAACGAAAGTCTGTGCTTGCACGTCGCGCCTTGCTTCATGGTAGCCCCCAAAGGGCGAAAACCACAAGCCCAGGGAGGTCTTCCAGTGTGTGGCGCGGTCTTCCAGCTGCTTCAGGTCACGAAACCCTTCGTGGGCGTTCCACGGCCCACTGTCTGGGTTGTCCCAGCCGTCATCAAGCAGGAAAGAATCTAGCATGACTCCTCGTCGTGACAGCTCTCTCGCGATGTGATCCAGCCGATTTATTGCCTGCTTGGCATCGAACTGTTGGCCAGTTCCAATGTCATACCAGCTGTTTTAGTGAAGCATTTTCCTTGAGGGATGAGCACGCTCTCGTTCCAAGTAATGCAAGAAAGATCGCCGTACCTGGCCAGGTACCGTCACGCCCAGAACCAAAGCTGCGTGCGGGCCGTGCTCTTTAATTTTCGCCGTATGCTGCTTTAAGCAGCATCGATATTCTCCGGCCTTGGCTGAATTCAGGCCCTGAGGGTGTTCGAGACCAAAGAAGAAGTCATCTGAAGTAATGGGGACACCATCAACTTTCCCCGCCACAGAGCTGCCCGGCAAGTTGCCAGAGAGCAAACACAACTCCGCCTCTGCTTCCGGATCCCCTTCAGCGCTCTGCTCGTCTGCGCTCCGCCCTCTGTAAGTCAGGCGTGCAGAGAGCTTCAGGTAGTTGGAGCCGTCCCGGAGCTCCACTGACCAAACTGCCATCCAGGGCGCTGAAAGCGACTCCATGACGGCAGTGGCAGCCCATCCCGGCATGCTCAAAGCCAGCTGGGATGCATTTGCCTGAGCTTCGATCCTGCTCAAGTTCATGCCGAGAACCCGAAAGTCGCTGACCTCTGGGCCGGGGCCTGGAAGCCTGGCAAGAAGAACATCTGCAGGAGGCATCTCTCGTCCGGACATCTTGTTTCTCACCCGTATCGCTTGGAGAAGTCCATCGCGGCCGGCGATCTGCGCCTCCAAGACGGCGTTCCGCAGTCTGAAATTCCATGCCTCGAGCTCGGAGCCCTCAGAGGGCCCGGGCTGCAGATCCGCAGCCGAGGGAAGCGCAGCGAGGCCAAAGCCCAGGCACTGCGAGAGCAGGCAGACTCGAGCAAGAGGCGCAGCTCGCCTGACCCTGAGCTGCAACATCTTGGCTTCGGGGAAAATTGCCTGGTAGAAGTCTGATCCTACCAAGGTGCTCAAGACCCCTAAACCCTAAACCCTAAACCGCTGCGTGCCCCCGTTTTGTAACCACCCAAAACATGAATGCTCTGAGTAGTCTTGGAGCCGTGGCTGAGGATAGCGGCTCTTCATCAGACGCTCACCAGCCCACAGCTCTCTGATGCCCTGGTGCCCTTAAAGCCGCCCAAAAACCCGAATATAGGGGCCTTAATGATTAGAAAAGGGCTTTGCCGCCCCTTATACTATAATCATGATAAGGAGCCCCCCATAATGGTATTGGTAATTAATTAGGCCCCTATATTAAACCCCAAAACCCTGGACCCTAAACCCTTGGTGACGACAACATCGCCGCTTTTCAGCGGTCGGTTGTGCGGAGTTTTCCATCTCTCAGCTTCGCTACACCGCCCGGTATGGTACCACCTGAGATGAGAAGTCCAGGTTTAGCCTTTGGGGTTCGGAGAGTTAGGGTTTAGGGTATACGGTTTGCGATTTTTTTTGAACCCTCGGCTAAAAGGGTTTAGGGTTCAGGTTTTCGGGTTTAGGGCTTGGGGTGCTGGATCATCGCTGGCGACATTGCTTCCATTCTTGCTGCTGCACCTTTCAATATTACTGGCCGGTTGTATCTTTACTGGCCTTTCTGCTGATGCTGTTACGGTGACTGTAGTTTGTATGCTCTGATTCAGTACCTGTAGCATTAGTACAAACGCGTGTATGCTGCTACTGCAACGACGAGGATGTGGCCCTGAACACCGAAACCCAAAGTCACCCTAAACCCTAAACCCTTAAACCCATAACAATGCGCCAGCACGAAGAGACGGGCCGAACTTACTGCACTGCTCAGGGGTCTTATTGCTCCTGCTCCAGAACCTCTTCTCCTTCCCCTGCACCTGCTTCTGTTCGTGCTCCTATTACTACTACTACTACGACGACGACTGCCACTGCGACTGCTGTGACCACTGCTACTCTTCCACAACAGAATCTTTCGGCGACGTCAAGCTTTTTCGACATGGAGGAAACTCCCAGGCCCTGTGATCAGAGGCATTCAAAGCCAGAAGACGCTGCAGGGCGCTGCAACGGGAGTTGTCCGTGCAGGAAGCCACAAATATGAAATGCCTTAACGTAGTACAATATAACCGATCTTAATCTTAATGTTGCGCCATATCAAATCATACAGCATAACATAACATAATCCAGCACAATGTGCAATACAGTATGATAAAGTTTACTACAGCATAGTCTGATGAATAATGGTAGAACCGATCAAGAACAGGTCTGGCCCTGGCACTCAAAAAGATGAGAGTATTCTAAAGCATAGTACCCTTTATAGAAAGCCTTATGGATCCCTTGAGGAACCCTAAAAGGTGCTATAAGGGTATTATACAAAATAGTACCCTTTATAGAAACCCTAAGAGATCCCTTTAAGGAAGCCTAAGAGGTAGTATAAGGGTAGTTCCACTGAGGACCACGCGAGAAGAACTCGGGGCCGAACCTGCAAGCGAAGCAGAGATTCGCAGGTTCTGCCTTTATCTGCCAGAACGACCGTGAAGGGTTTAAGGGTTTAGGGGTCGATATTGCAGGGCATCCTCTACTTAAAGGATCACCTAGGGTTCCTTAAAGGGCTCCTTAAAGGGATCTATAAGGGTTCCTTAAAGGGATCTATGGGGTTTAGGGTTCAGGGTCTACTTAAAGGATCATGGGACTTAGTAANTCCTTAAAGGGCTCCTTAAAGGGATCTATAAGGGTTCCTTAAAGGGATCTATGGGGTTTAGGGTTCAGGGTCTACTTAAAGGATCATGGGACTTAGTAACTAGGGTTATAAATAAGGTAGCTATACTTATAATCACTTATAACCCCTGTTAGGGGACTTATAACCTTACTTACTAAGTCCCAGGATCCTCCAAGAAGGGTTTAAGGGTTAGCTTTCAGCGTTTAGGGCAGGGTTGAGGGGTTTCAGCTTAGAGCGGGGTTCGAGTAAAACAATGAATCACGGACTCAATCCATCGCTGGTCAACTGAGTCGCCAGCTTCTGGTTGGCGGCTGGCCATTGCCCACTCTGCTCGCAGGAGCTGACCACAGCCTTTGTTTCATGCTCACACCTCGTCTCGAGCTGCATGGAGATACATGAAGCAGCATTGAGTTGAAGGCGTTAAAGGTGTTCGAGTTGTGCTCAAGCCTCTTCTGGTGCATCTCCGCAAACCAGCCTGCAGGCAGGGTAAAATGCAGAAACAGAAGAACTGGACAACAAGCATGTCAGAGCGCCTAGGGCTCGCTGCCACTGCAGGCTCTTCTCGCAGGACATGATGCAGGCATGGTAGGTGATGGCATCCCGCCGTAACTCAGCGTCGATTTCGAATAAGGGTTTAGCGTTTAGGGTATAGGGTTTATGGTATAGGGTTTAGGGTTCAACCACATGACTCATGTGCCCTATGCGGTCCAGAACCCCGGCAGCCAATTGAACACTCTAGTCTATAGGGGCCGTAATACTTCGAATAGAGCTTGGGGGCATATTATAGCAGTTGCATAGAAAGTAAGGAATATCTTAGAGTCTTAGGGCGAATATTCTAGCAGTTTTAATAAGGAACACTGAGCCTTAAACCGCAGACCCAAACCCTTCACCCCTAAACTCAAAACCCGTAAACGCTAAGCCTCTAGACCCTTAAACCCCTAACCCCTAAACCAGGAGGCCCTAAACCCCGAAAAAACCCTTAAAACCCTGAACCCTAAAGCCTCATACCCCCCTAGACCCCTTAAACCCTGCTGGGCCCCGCGACCCGGTCACGGTTCATGTCCTCCAAGAGATGGAGGACGTGCTGCCACTGGCCAGCTTCATCACATGCTGCCTTGGAGCACAGGCCCTCCCTTCTTATCTGGTTCTTGTCAAGGAACTTTGTTCAAGTTACCATAACAGGGATCTTTAATGAAACGTGGCTTCCTTGCTTTGGCAACTGAACTTAAACTCTTAATGGCATGTCCCTCAGCAATGAACCCCCCCCCCGCGGCCAAGCCACCATGCAGGCGTTGTAGGTGATGGAACATCGCTCCACCTTTCCAGGTTTCCCGCAACTCCATCGGGACTGATGTCGTAGCGATCATGCTATAAGGGGCCGGCGCCATGGTGTTCCATTTGAGACACTATTGTCAAGGCTAGCTCCCATTCGTGCCCTTTCTCGCAAGCACCTCGTCCAACCGCAAACAACTGAAGCAATTTCAGTCATGAGATCACCAGCCACAGTAAGCACTTCACTTACAGTCGCGTTGTAGGTAATGGATGTCTTCTGGATGGTCATACCTGACTTAGTGAGAAGTCAGATCTGCCGAAGAATGCCGTCCACACTTTGCAGGGGCAATACATTACGGTACGATGCAATCGAGCCCCCCTGCCTTCCATCTCGCTGAAGAGAGCCAGGGCGTGTTGCCACTGGCCCGCTTTCTCGCAAGCACTGGCAAGATCGGGGATGGGAGTTTCCAAAAAGATTGGGTACCTTGTTTTGGGGTCCGTATAACAAGGATCCTACTATTTAGGGCACTATATTAGAGTCCCTATTTTCGGAAACTCCCGGGTCGTGCCAGTCAGAAAACAGAGTGATCAGCAAGCGTGCTGCTCATGCACGTCTCGGCCTTATGCAGGCATTGTACACGATGCACTCCTTGTCCACGTTCTTGCGCGCCAGGAGCTGTCGGCCTGTAGCCAGCCAGCGACCGGAAACCTGTGCACAAGCTTTAGGGTTTAGGGTATTTCGTTGCTATTGGTCTAGGACTGCACCTTCAGCCGCCCGAGTGTTGGCTTGGACACCAAGCGCATCGTCTACCTGCAAGTAGCTCAAGCATTTTGAATTTTGACCCCCACCAGTGATAGTTCAACTCACGCCTAGCTGGTTTAGGGTTTAGGGCTCTTGGGTTTAGGGAGACCTCTCCATCGTCTGCACTCCAGGCGCAACAGCACAGCACTCTGCAGCGGAGCCATTGCGCTCTCCGGCGCCTCGGATCCCCTTTTGCGTGGTTCATGGTTGGGATAATACTAAACTTTGCACTTCTATTCCGTATTATTGAGTTTAAGTATCCATAGAAATGCACAATCTTACCCAGCTATGACAAAGGTTACGCAAAGAGCTTGACTGTGAGCTTTAAGAGAAATCCCGTGATCCCGGGCTCCAGGAAACTTTGCATGCCTGCTTCACTACGAGGGCTGAGTAAAAGCAAATCCCCCTAAACCCTCAACCCTAAAACCCTAGACTGTTGCGTAGGTTGAGTAAAAGCGAACCCTCTAAAACCTTAAACCCCTAAAGCCAGCTGTTGCATAGTCGGTTCATGCCGAAGAAAGTTGAGCTGGTCAGGCATCTCTGCCAGGCAGCATGTGGCAGGCACGCCGCTAATGTAAACAACGTGCAGGTGCAGTCTGACACTCGCCGCTTTTCCTGCGCCGGTGCACCCTGGCATGGTTCTGCGGAGCTCCTTGCTGCTATGTGTATCGGAGGATTAGGGACCCTTAGGGGGGTAGGGGGAGGGGGGTAGGGGGCTATACTTCCTTATAAAAGGCCTTACCAAGTCCTTATTCTAAGTCCCCTACCCCCCTCCCCCCTAAGGGTCCTTATGACTAGAGATTGCAAGACAAGGATTCTTGCTCGGGCCCGGGCCACACAAAGAGCCGAATGAGCGGTCACCTCGATCAGCTCCAGGACATCGGCCAAGGGCACTCTGCCTGATGAGCGCCGATGAAACGGGCCCAGCACTGGAGACAACACAATATCATATCCAGTGCGCGCCTCGTTCACAGGCTGCGACAGCGTAGCTCAGGCTTATGACATCCTGCCACGAGCAGACTAAGGACCAAGCGAGTCAATTCTCCTGTGTAACGCAGTGACTGGTGTACGAACAGCCACAGCATTCGGGGAATTCACGCGATAAAACGTTAAGGTTTACAGCAGTCACTGCACTCTACCAGTGTTGGTTCTGAAAACTGGCAAGGCACCGAACACTTACAACCCTAAACCAGAAAGTCTTAAAGCCCTCAAGCCCAAACCCCTAACACCCCACCCCTAAATCCTAAACCAGCAACCTTGTAGCCCTAAGCCCGAAATCCCTAGCAATAACACACTAAGACCCTAAACGGTCAGCTGTTTCCACCTTGGAGACAGCAGCCTGCGCCATCTCCTCCACCACACTCAGCGCAGCCTGAGTGGGTTTTGGGTGTTTTGGGTTTGGGGGTTAGGGCTTTACTGTTTCGGGGTTTTGGGGTTTGGGGCTCTAGGACCCTAGGTGTTTGTTGTTCTTCTTGGGCTCCTTTTTTCACTGCACTGAAGATTGCGAGATTCCTATACCAGGATGAGCCGTTAGAGGCTGTAGGGCTGGGTTTGAGACAAGAGGTGTTCAGAAGGTCAGGTCAATCCGTAGCCAAAAGTCGAGTCCATCGAGTTTAAGGGCTTAGGGCTCAGGGTTTATAGGGCCTTAGGTCACGTCCTCTAGCAAAATTTTGTTGAAAAGTCTCTGAGGCGGCTATGGAATGGAATCGATTTAGGTTTAGGGTTTAGGGTTCGCATGCGCCTGCTGCGGCTTTATACCTCTCGTAACTCTGTCTGGTAATCATATGGGAAGTTCTCTCAAGATCGACCCTAATTGAGAGAACTACCCATATCGCACCCTTATAGATCCCTATAAGGAGCCCTAGAAAGGGACCCTAATTTAGAGAACTACCTATATAGTACCCTTACAGAAACCCTTATAGATCCCTTTCAGGAACCCTAAAAGGGGACCCCAATTTCGAGAACTACCCATACAGGGCCTTACTAACTAGAATAGGTTTTTGGAACCGATTATACTATACATATAACAAGGAACCCCCAAAATAGTATTGGTAATTAGTAATTAGTAAGGCCCCTATGCTCAGCCCCAATAATAGCCCTTATAGTACTCCTTATAGACCCCTTCAAAAGGAACCCTTAAAGGAGGAATCCTTAGGTAGTTATTCAGGCCACAATATTTTGTTGCTGGTGAGCACCCCAACCTGCAATAAGGCACCCGTAATTTTCCGAAACTCTAAACCCTAAACCCTTTATAGAACCCTTTAAGGAACCCTCAAAGGATCCCTTTAAAGGTATCCCTAATTCTCGGAAACTCCCATATGGGTGGTTGTCAAAATTATGGTCCCTTTTTGGGTCCCTATTATAATACGGCACCTATTATTTAGGGTACCCAAAAAGGGACCATAATTTTGACAACCACCCATATCTTGCTGGACTCACCCCAGCCCAAAAAGCCTCCCATTCGTCCCGGCAGGCTGCCACTGAGGATGAAAAGGACAGGACATCCTTCACAGAGGCTGCAGAAGCTGGGTGTTGGGGTTTAGGGTTTAGGCGTTCAGGGTTTTAGGGGTTTAGGCGTTCAGGATTTTTAGGGGTTTTGGGTTTAGTTTGTTTGTTAAAGTGCAATGGCGCTTTAAAAACTTGGGCTTAGGGTTTAGGGCCTTCAGGGGTTTAGGGTTCGGCATGAACGCTTAAGCAGCGGCTGTGAGGAAAGCTATGTCAACAACCACCAGCACGAAGCAGCAGCTGTCCGGAAAACTACCCCAAAATTTGAGCATTCTGCAAGAGGAGCAAGCTGGCTGCCTCTGCTTGGTTCAGGTCCTGGAAAGCTACTGTAGGAACCTGATTAAGAAACCTTGGGCCTTTAATTTGGGTTCCTTATATGAATCCTACTATTTTGGGGGTTATAGGGCCAGGGCTTCTTAATCAGGTTCCTACATTACTCTGCACTTCGGGTCCCGTGCAGCGCAGATGGGGAAGGTCAGCAGTTTAGCGGGAGCTTGACCAGGATGCCCAGCAACCTAGGAATAGAATGGGCTCCCTTTTTGGTTTTGGGCAACTTTATAAGGAACCTGAGACTACAAAAAGGGAAAAAGGGCCCACTGGGAGGCCTAGTTGAGCACAGCTATGGGAGTTTCCGAAAATTAGGGTACCTTCTTTGGGGGTCCTTGTGATAAGGGTTCTACTCGTTAGGGTCCCATATTAGGGTCCCCTATTTTCGGAAACTCCCCTCTAACATACGGAAAAAAACCACTCCTCCCATCTCTCCATTGCGTAGGAGTTTACACTTCCATGATACCGAGAGCTCTCTGCTCCTGCTGGACCCGGACAGCTCGAAGCTCACGCAGAAGCTCCAGCCTGCCCACGGTTTAGGGTTTAATATAGGGGCTTTCCCGTTTAGAATAGGGTTTTGGAGCCCACTATACTATACTTACAAGAAGGACCCCCCCCCAAAGTAAGGCACCTATATTATAGCGTTCGGGGACTAAGTGAGCTGGGAAGCTGCTCTATGGACGCTGAGAAGATGAGCCCCCGGCGCCCCGGACCAGCGTGAGCCATCGGATGCAGCTGTAACGGCAGAGTTGTGTATCAAATCGCCTCAGAAGTTTAGGGGATTTAGGGATTTAGGGTTTAGGGTTCACGGATTAGGGTTTAGGGTTTAGGATTTAGGGTTTAGGGTTTGGGGCAGTCTTCAGGGGAAGAGCAGGGCACTGCGGGTTTCAAGCCCCAAGGAATCGGCTGCCCTCTCATCGTCTCCCCATGAGCTGCTTGCTAGGGGGCTGGGGCGGGGGGGGNGGGGGGGCATGCGTGAGCACACCCGTCGCCAGCGGCCGCTGGCTGAAAGCAACTTTAAAATTCTAACTGCTAGTGGCAGGTACACTACTCCTTAGGGTTCCTTGTAAAGGGGCCTATAAGGATTACTATAAGGGGTAATATGCGGGTTTAGTACAGGGGCATCGTAAAGCGGCGCTTGTTGTCAGTACGTGCAAAAGGTACATGGTAGCAAAGACCTGTACAGTATGTTCACATCCTGGCTATTGCTACTAGTGACTGTGCCGCTGCTAAGGATACCACCACTACCATGACCCTCATGACTCATGACCCTAAACCATCTAAAGTAAACCCTGAACCCCCAAACGTGCTTGGGGTTTAGGTGCTGCTCCTGAGGCACGGACTCCTTCGAAGCTGACACTCCTGGAGCTCCTCAGGTCGATCACAAGGTCCCTTGAATCCGAGGACTTCTGTTATGGTACTTGGAGGATCAGTGACTTAGTAAGGTTACAAATACCTTGTTTCGGGTTATAGGTTATAAGTCATGATAAGCATAGTTACCTGAATCACTGAGTTGTAATCCTTTTTGTACTTACATCCCCGGGCCGAAAATGTCTAGCATACAAACTCTTGTGGAGTAGCCGAGTGCCTACAAGTCTCGTTTACCTTATTATTGCATGGTTTTGCAAGTATTTACTGTTTAGTTGCGGAGGAGGCCCCAAGGCTCACTTGTGTCAGGAGACTATGGGAAGAGGGTGGGGGAGCAAGCTGTTCCAGCATGTTCAAGCTGTTCAAGCAAGTGGGTCGAATTATCGGCCTGCCGCAGTATCTGTTTAAAATGTACGGACCGGACGGGAGGGAATGCTGGCTGGAAGGGATGGGTCGTTCTACCAGGGCCCTGACACCAGCAACTCACAAACAAGATCCACAGGACTGGGTTATCCGCCGATGTATATGAGAATGGGTGCCCATGTCCATACACATGAAAGTATAGACCAACGATTCGTGCGTGTAAGAGAGTCTCCGAAAACAAGGTCCACCGCTCGGTCCCGCACATTCACGACCCTCACAAGTGATACCTCAGTGTGGTACCTTCCCACAGGTCCTTGAAGAGTCGGAGTACCATGCTCCACTGAGACCACTCGTCGCAGGCTCCAATCGCAGCCCCCAGGGTCAATGTACCGGGCACCTGCATCGCGCCCGTTGGATCTGGTGAACACAGCAATGAGAAGTATGCTTCATTAACAAGATAACAAAGTTGCATAGTGAGGATATCAAAAGACGAGAAGACCAAAATGAGCCCGCATATTGCTGGAGCATGTTTTCGGAATCATGCAACAGCAATAGTGGCAATCATGACAATGATAACAATGATGATTTTCTATTTTGTGAATATTCATAGGAATGCTAGCATTGACGTTCGTGATCAGTCTTTTAACGATCACTAGGTTCCCCAGTAGACCCTTAATAATGAGGGTACCGGGTACCCTTTTCGCTGCTATTTGGTTTTGATACGGGAACCCGACAAGAAAAAGGCCAAAAGGGTACTGAAAGGATCATGGGACTTAGTAACTAGGGTTATAAATGAGGCAACTATACTTAATACCTATAACCCCAATTAGGGTACTTATAACCTTACTTACTAAGTCCCCTGATCCTCCAAGTACTACTGGGGAACCTAGACGAGCCCGGGTCCGGACGTTAATATAGGGGCCTATATAAACACCAATACTATTTTGGAGGTTCCTTATCATAAGTCTAGTATAATAGCCCCAAAACCCTGTTCCAGTTATTAAGGCCCCTATATTACATCCTTACTGCGCCAAGCAACGAGGAAGCCGGTTGCCATCTCGCACATCAGGCCTCTTCACTGAGGTTGTGCGGGTATGGCTCTCAGGGCACAGGGCCTGTTCGGGCGCAGGGTTTAGGGATTTTGGTTGACGCTTTGGGGCTTTAGGGTTTTAGGGGCTACGGCTATGGGTTTAAAGGCTTACGGGTTTTAGAACTAGGTCTTAGGGATACTACAAGGGCTTAGGGATTAGGGTTACTTTCAAGGTTGCTGACTTTCTTGGATTTACGGCAGTGGCTCGCTGCTGTGCTGATACCCCACTCCGGCCTGCAGACAGCTGCCATTGCCCCTGACTGGCAGCGATAGCGGTGTTGAGGACAATTCTGTTGTGCCGCAGAGACAATGCAGTCGAGCGCTTCCTGAGAGCACAACCGAAGTAGCCGATCGCTGAGACTGCATGGACTGCCACTTCCAGCTGGGGCACAGCAGGTCGATGGCCCAACACCATTCTCCAGAAGCTTGGCATCCGTTCATTGCAGCCCCTGGCACTCGAGCTAACTGGGCTGTTGTTCCCGAACTTGATTTCAGTTCCCATAATCTTCAACAGGGAGCCCTTGTTATGGTAACTTAAATTGAATTCCTTGACAAGGCTATCATGCTGGAGCCAGGGATGATTCGACAAGCACCGTCTTGTCTGGCGAGGCGCCAATCGTCACGATGTCTCCTGAGATGGACCGCAATGCCACGGACTGAGAAAGGCCAAGGGCTGCGTCCCACTGCCCGGACTTCTCGCAAGCGCTGATGGCGGCCTTCAGGTGGAAGTGGACATGTCAGGGCTCTTAGGGCATCTCCGGAGCCTTCAGGTTTAGGATTTAGGGTTTAGGGGTTTGGGGTTCAGGAGACTAGGGTTGAGTTTAGGCACTGCAGGCAAGAGGCATTGAAAGAGACCAGGCTCTGTTGAATTCTCCGAGCTCGGATCCGACTTAGCAGATCCAGTGCTGGCCGCCAGCATGACGCCTTCTCCTGGGTTCTCGTCCAGGCATCTAATCTAACAGAGTCCAATTTTTGTCACCATAAAACAAGGAAACCATATTATTCGCTATAGATCCCTGATACTTTGTAACTTAAAGCACATTCCAAAAACAAGAGCCCAGTCTCACCAGCGCTTACGACGGAATTGAAGGAGATGATGTCCAGCACCGTCCATGACTGGCCGGCATTCCTCAACTCCAATATTGAAAATAATCCTCAGCCTACAAAAATCACCTAGACCACCCAAACAAAGCCCAAGATTGATGCCAAGAAAGGTTGGCTCGTAAATCCCCAACCCTAAAGGCTGGCAGTGAGAGTTTGAAAATGGATTCCATCCAACAACTTTGGGGAAGGACGGCCTCAGGCTAGAAAAAGCCCAAGCAGCCGCAGACACGTCAAAGCTGATACCCACTGCCCTGTCTCCTCATACGAGGAGGCCATCGCATTGAAAATCACAGAATTCGGCTGAACCTCAAGAGTCGATGCAACCCTACTTGGAGGATCAGGGGACTTAGTAAGCAAGGTTATAAGTACCCTAACTGGGGTTATAGGTAATTATAAGTATAGTTGCCTCATTTATAACCCTAGTTACTGAGTCCCATGATCCTTTAAGTAAACCCTAAACCGATGAACACTGGAACAGCGGACATCTCGAGCGGATCAACCGAGTAGAGCGCCCTTCGACTTTGCATACCACCGAAAATTGCAAGTGCCTCCTTCCAGACAACACATGCGCTGATCAGCGATCCGGCGATGATCGCATTCGCTGAAATCGCAGCTAAAGCCAAATTCCCAAGAAGCAACAAGGCCGAAGACCATTCTTGCGCCTGCTGACACGCGTTGATGACACTTCCATAGTTGACCACATCCTGAAGAATCCGTCGCTTCTTCATCTCAGCTACCAGGCCGACGGAAAGCCTCCATCTCTGTCCCATTGCGATCTCTGCACTGCTGTACGTGATGGAATCCGGAGAGGTCCCAACTCTCTCCATCCACACAAGCAGACAGCAGGCGGCTTCCCATGCCAGCGCTCTGCCAGAAGCCTTCAATGCAATGCTGAAGCTGCGCTGATCATGCTGCACACCGGCTTTCAACACAGACAGTACCGATACTGCCAACACCCAGTCGCTGGTGTCCGCGCTCTCCCGCAGCAAAGCTATCTCTTTCATGTGGGGCCTCTCCAGTCTCGCACATGCCATGCACACCATCTTGCCACACGGCTACCCTCAACTTCGCCACATCCTTCGAGCATCTTCGAGGCATCTTCTGCAGGCTGGCAGGCCACACTTCTGAAAGACCCTCCTACTTGTCCAGTATCTTAGGAGAACTAAAGGTTAACCTTTGGGATCATATAGGGATTGTAGTACCCCAAAAAGGTTAAAGGTTACCTACTCAACTCCTAAACCCTACCCACCTCGAAGTTGCAAACACGCCGTGGATCCAAGGTTCTGAATGCTAGATCTCTGTCCTCACACCTAGGGCTTTGCTAGAAGATGGTACTTCGCAGACGAGGCAGACGGATGTGGGTCTGTCGTCAAACCATTAACGCTGCTGGACGACCACGCAGATCGGAGTCTCAAGGGCGTGGGCTTAGGGTATGGTTCGTGTCGGGGACTCTAGTTTGCCGACTAAGGTTGTTGGTAAGCCACTCATTTTTGGCTTGATGTGCAAAGGTGTCGAACGTCAGGCTTCTCATTTAAACCTGACAATGAAAAGTGCGCCATTTGCATAGGCGCTGGTCTACGAAACTGCTCCGGCATTCACCAGAGGGTCTCACATCTCACAGGGCTTGCCGATGTTTACTCGAAGTATCGGAACTTGGCGAAGATTAGCACTATTTTGCCTCAGATGGCCAAGTGTAGCAGCTGCCACCATAAAGCCACTCTTAATGCTCATCCAAGATACCAGTCGCTCGTCCAAGCTGTTCTCTTTCCTGCACAGGCATGCAAAGTACAAAGAAAGCCTGGGGCCGAGCCTTCCTTTGAACTGCCAGAAAAATCCGGACCTAGGCCAGCGAAAGGATATGGGGGTTGATCGAAATTATGGGCCCTTTTGGGGTCTGTATTATAGTATACTCCTTATAGTCTAGGGGGGCAAAAGGGGACCATAATTTTGATCAACCACCCATATGCACAGCGGCACGTCTTTTGACTTCGCAACTGCCATTAAGCCGGCCTCGCGTATGGTTGCCATCATACCGTTGATGGATATGAGTCTGTCGTAGATGCAAACCATGGAATCGGAGGCACAGCTCTGGTTCCATTCCTGATCTAAAACTCAAGCTAATAGTAAACCCTAAACCATTCGGTACCAAGCAAACACTACCTCATAGGGACACTTAGGGGGCTAGAGGGCAGGGGGGTAGGGGACTATACTTCCTCAAACAAGCCTTATTAAGTCCTTGTTATAGGCCCCCGTACCCTAAACCCTAAAGTTTAAGGTACGAAGCAAACACTACTCCCTCTCAGAGACCAAGTCTCATGGATCAGACTGTGCCGCCGAACTTTCAGAACTCGGCACTTCCGGTCAGAGAAAGAAAGCCTGGGTTTCTTAAGGAACTTAGTTTTCATACGGAGCCTTAGGGGGGTAGTCGGTTTAGGGTTTAGGGCTTAGGGAACCCTAAACCCTAAACCGTAGGGGGGAGGGGGGTAGGGGACTATACTTCCTTAAATAGGCCTTATTCGGAACTTAGTTTGGTTGCCATAACTTAGTTTAGTTGCCATAACAAGGAAACCACTATTCACAATGAACCCTCTACCATGGTACCTTAAAAATCCTAAACCCGGAATACCGTAGTAGCCCTTATAGAACTATTAAGGAACCTGAAAAGAATGATGTAGGGCCCTCATGATTAGAATAGGGCTTTGGGGGTTCCTCATCATAACTATAATAGTATAATATACCCCCAAACCCTATTCTAATTTTTGAGGCCCCTACATTAAGTTAAAAATCCTGAACCTTCACCCTAAACCCTAACCCTACTTTCAGGGGCAGGGGACTTGGTAAGTCGTTTATAAGTAGGGTTATAGTTGGGGTAACTCCATTTAGGGTACTTACAACTCTACTTATAACCTACTTGCTAAGTCCCCTGCCCCTCCAAGTAAACCCAGAAGCTCAAGGCCCAAATCCTCGTCCTTGCGCTGGATGGTGACCACGTATGGGGCAGCTTCCTGCTTGGGCACATGGTTTTGCCTTTAGGGTTTAGGGTTCAGGGTTTAGGGTTTCGGATGTAGGGTTTAGGACTCAGGGTTTAGGGTTCAGGGTATCAGTACGATTGTTCCAGTCATTGCGATTATTACTATGCTGGCTGTTTTTGCTATAACGTGCTAGATTCCTTTTTTGCATTATGCTGAAATCTAGCGCCTTATCTCCGACTCTTGTAGCAAGCCTTTCGGTGCTGGCCGGGAAGGAGGCATAGGCTGAACATGTGCGCTGATGACAATGTTGAGCAGACACAAAGACCTTGCAAGCAACACTACTGCTCGCGGTCTTTCGTGTAGTTACATACCACTGCTGTCTAGTACATCTACCCACGAAGACGCCTTGAGTTCCTTCCTGGCCATCTGTCGACCTCCCTGCAGCTGAGGTAAACCCTAAACCCTGAAGCCTAAACTGTACGCTTTGGCAACCCCACTTGTCTCTGCAGTGCACAGCTGGGACACGACCCTCGCATCCTTCCGCTTGTTATATTCCATTCTTTCCTCTTCAATTAGTTATATTATATTCAGCCATGCTATGGTATACTGTTTTGTCTTATCTTTGTATATACACATGTATGTATGTATGTATGTATGTATGTATGTATATACATATGTATATGTATGTATATATATACATACATACACGCAAAATATTACATAATATACTGTGAGCTAACCTATGGCTGCACCGTGCCAAAGACTGGGAAGGTTCTTTTGAAACTCCTTGCACATGCTTGCAGTTTTAGCAGAACCTTCTTACAACCTAAACCCTCAACCCCTAAAAGCCCAAAACCCCCAAAGCCCTAAACCCTGAATAAACTTGAAGGCCTGAACCCTTAAAGGAAGCCTAAACCCTAAATGAACTTGAAGGAACCCTAAAAGGATCCCTTAAAGGAGCCCTTAACCCTGAAGAAACTTCTAATCCGGTCCTCTCCCAGTACAGCGCCGGAACCCCCGAACTCTGCCGGGAACTCCTTGAACTTAGCCATGCCGTCCCTGACGGACCTCGTTTTTAGGCACGCCACCAGCCGTTTAGTTGCTATATAACTCTTAACATGTACGTATTTACACACCATATAATATATAACAGTGTTTACATCTTATACATAATACAGATCAGAAAATATGTAATGTATCTTCATGCAAGCCCTCGACTAGGGGCACCAGTCTGTGCAGGAGAGGCACAGCACGCGCTGTCCATAGTTCCAATGCCCTTGAAGTCGGGGAGGGGAGTTCAAGATACCACCGCAGATTTGCAAGAGGCCTATACTGAACCTAGACCCCTAGCAAATTGTAATTTTAGCTGTTTCTTAGGGATTATAATCACCAAAGATTAAAAAAAATATTTCTAAGTTCCCCTAAGAGGCCAGGTGTTTTTGCACAATGGGTGGAAGCAATGCAGGCCAAGCACTTGGAACAGTTTCTGTGGCCATCGCTTGTTGTCTTCAAGTCCCCGGCTATCTGCACCAAAGCTTCGTCGAAGATCACTGCAAAGTGGCCGCTGCTTCCGGTCCATTTTTGGCACTCCAAGCAGTGGCAGAAAGCAGTGATTTTCGGCTCTCCGGAGACTGCTACGATTACCGAACCACAAAGGCACTTCCTAAGTTCCCCAGTAGGCCCTTAATAGTAAGGGTGCCCTTTTTCCTACTATTCGTTTTAATAAGGGAACCCAAAAAGAAAAAGGGTAAAAGGGTACTACTGGTATAAACTTTTATTTCATAGTGGTTCCATTAAGAAAAAAGTATTAAAGTATGGTACTCCAAAGCCCAGCTTCCCATGGAAAGCCTGCGTGACATCCGGATGTAAATCCCAGGAATCGGCCCGAACCCCCGAGCCCCCGAGTGAAGCCGGGAAGTCGACGAACTTCGGCACCTGGGAGTTTCCCCAAAATGCCCTAAACCCTAAACCCTAAACCCGAAACCCTAAATCCTAAACCCGAAACCCTGAACCCTAAAACCTAAACCCCAAACCCTGAACCCTNGGGCGGGGGGGTACCTTATATCGGGGTCCTTATAAGAAGGATCCTAGTACTTATAGTGTACCACTATTAGGGTCCCCTATTTTCCCTATTTTCGGAGACTCCCAGAGGACCTCGTCCCCAAAGTCTATGAGAGGTGTCACGTAGAAGAAGTGTGCATTCAGAGAGATCTCGCCCGCAGATCCCAGGCAGACCTCAACCAAACCCGCTCGCGGGAGGCTGGTCAGGATGTGCGAATGGCACTTGGCGCAGCTCTTCCGCACCCTCAGAGATAAGGGGCCTAAGGGGTTCTATACGGGCTATTCTGTGCGGTATTATGAGGGCTATTATACCACAAGAGCTTTCAGAGACCAACCCTTCACGAAGCGCCGAACCCTCTGGCATTTACAAGGAAAGTATGTTACGATATCTTATCACTAGCAGCTGCAGTTCTGTGACAGCGGAAAAAACTCATGGATTAACGTAATAAACGATACTATAGCATAGTACAGTATAACACTAACCCTAAACCCTAAACATCCCTAAACCTTAAACCTTTAACCCTAACCCAAATCCCCGAACCCCGAAACCCTACCCTAAACCCCAAACCCCAAAGGTGGCCAGGCCTGGATCCAGCTTTGAACTCAAGCAGCTGCCCACTGCAAAGCACATCTTCTCGCCGGTACCAGATCGCCATCTGCCCAACACTTCCCGTCCACTTGCGGCAGTCCTCCAGGGGTTCAGGATATGGGTTTAGGGTTTAGGGTTCAGGGGTTAGGGATGTTTAGAGTTTGGGATGAGATCGGAATCCATGCGCACGAGATGGGAGTTTCCCAAAATATAGGACCCTAACCCTAAATAGTAGGATCCCTATTATACGGACCCCAAAATACGGCACCCCTAATTTTCGGAAACCCTAAGGCCTTGTAGAGCCCTGTAAAGGAACCCTTATAGTACCCTTCTAGTAACCCTTTAAAAGGAACCCTAGGGTACCCCTATTTTTCGGAAACCCCCCATATACCAAGAACCTGGAAACTGCACTGGGGCTCAAGGTCCTCACAGTGGCACAGCGTGGTCTTGAGCGGGGCGCTAAGGGCCGTCACGGAGACGAGGCCACAAACGCAGGACCATCCTTCCAGGGATGATCAGCGAAAACACCGAAGCAGCAAATGAATGAATGGTAGCCAGAACAGGTGTAAGCATATTATTAGCTTCAATATTGTAATCGTATTCTATTGTTGATAAATTAGTACTGTTATACTTATTAATGCTATTGTTAATCATAGTAAAGCGTGGCCAGGTCGACGGTTGTTCTGATCAAGATCTTCACGTCACTGTGTTGATTGGTCTGCTACCGCAATAGACGAATCGCTCGAACAAAAATTGCGTTGCTTCTGTCATGACGAATACGAAGAATAATATAATGACCATGATGACGACGACGATGACGATGACGATGGTGACGATGAAAATGATGCTGGTGCTGCAGCTGTGATGGTGATGACGATGATCGCGACGGCGCTCGTCATGCTCATGATGGTGATGATCGCGATGATGTTGCCGATTATTAGAAGTCTCCTCTCGTTCCCTCACGAGGGGTCTGCACATGGTCAGTCGCGCAGGAGCAGAAGAGCATGGCATGCTTTGCAGGGCTGCGTGTCGAAAGGCAGCAGTGACTAAGGCTACAACAGAAGTTTGCCACTGTTGTACAGAGCTAAAATCTGCTGCTTGCGATGCTGGCAAGTCCTTCTTGTCTCTTGTGTGGCACCTGCATGCAAGTCTGTTGCTGACTCATAACTAGTTTCGACATCGAGGCATCTTGTACTGCTCAAGGGCCGAAATGCCTCCGGTGACTTGGATCTCAAGTTCTAGGTCCGAAGGACACGCGAGAATCTTCCATGCCGTGGAAGTCTCCCAGACGCACACACGCAGCCCCTTGTTCATGAGCGCAAGCAGCTGCAGAATCGATTGTGCCTTGAGCCATCTTGCTATCTTTGAGAAGGGCAGGCACTTCCTCGAAGCGAAAGGTAATTTCTGCGAAGTGAAACTTGACGAACTTCGTTAACAAAGACACAGCCTAAACTTGGCTGGCCAGAGGGAACAAGTCCGGGCCAAGCCAGGAGTTGCGAGCAGACCTGCAAATCACCTGGAACGCCACACGACTGGAAAACGGCAAAACGAAGAAGCCCTAACCCCAAATCGTGGCTATGTACATCCAAGTTTGGAGGCCCTCATGGGTACAGATGGGCGTCCACGAAGCCTGAGTCAAAAAGCTCCGAGGCTTTGATCGTTGACAAAGGCAAGCGATATGCCGACAACGCAACCGCCCTTAAAGGAACCCCAGGTAGACCCCTTAAAGGAACCCTTATAGATCCCTTTAAAGGAACCCCAGTGGCCCACGTCTCTGTCCAAGATCGGTGGTGAGCGAGTCACCGACCCTTAAACCCTAAGCCGGGACCGAGATAGAAACCAAGATCGCGGCGGAGGGCAGCAAGTGTTTTCAAGATTTCGGCTTCCTCTCGACCAGGTCGGCGCTTCAAAGACAGGCATCTCAAACAAACATCACAAACATAATCGTAATGGTCATCCTCATCACCATAAACATAAGACGACTCGTAAGACTACTCACTACATTAAGATTAATGATACAAGAACAGCAATATTTACAATAACAACAACAGTGATAGTAGTATTGATGAAAACAAGAAGCACCAATGATTGATCACAGTGGCCTTTGTCCCAATGAGAACGGGAAGAATGCTCTCAATAATACTAACTAAGTAACTAGTACTGATATGCTTAGTGTTTTTGCAACTAGAACTATTGCTGTTTGATGGCAATAATTAAGACAATAATAACAATAAGAAGCACAATAAACGTAACTGAATATGGGTTGTTCTCGCAACTTGGGTCCCTTTTTACGTCCCCCAGCTAGTACGGCATTCTTTAAAAAGGACCTAAACGGGGCCCGAATTTTGCGACCCACTAGAGCGCCCTAAACCCTAAACCCGAATTTAGAGAACTACCGATATAGTAGCAAAGCTGTCTGGTTCTTAGTAGGGAATGGGGGAATGGGAAATTGGGACTACTATACAGGACCTTAACATAGGGATCCATTCCCCCATTCCCTACTAAGAACCAGACAGACCCCAAAACCCTATTCATTATTAAGCCCTATAGTACCCTTATGGATCACTTATAGACCCCTTATAGTCGCCCTTATAGATCCCTTATAGTTTCTAATTATTAAGCCCTAACGTACCCTTACCCTTAAAGGATCCCTTCTAGTAGCCCTTAGAGACCCCAAAAAAACCTCTCAGTTCGGCCCGGGGAGCGGCTCAAGCTCTGCGAACTTCGGCCCAAAGTCCTGAATCGCCCTCCCACTCTCGACCCTTTCGACTGGCTCCCAGGCTGCATATCTATACATGTATAAGTGTATATATACATGTATACATACACACACACAGAGATATACAAGTATATACATATATATATACATACATACACACACATACATATATATATATATATATTTATACACAGTCTTGATTTCTTGATGTATATGTTTCTTGATTTGCTGGAGTATGGCCGTTGTGCTTTTTTAAGTATGTTTGCAAAGTATGAAGGGACCTATATAGCTGCATACCTACCTATCTACGTATCCATCTCTCTCTCCATCCATCTAACTACCCATCTACACATATATACACGACACAGATATCTAGTGTATATACATACATATTATATTGTAGATACATGTGTATATATATATATATATAATACATACATACATACGTACGTACGTACATACATACATATGTCTATGCTTGTTGTGTAATATACATATAATGTATGTACGCAGTCCTGTGCCGCTTGGATCATCCTTTGGCTTGGAGCCGCCTGTGAAGGCAGCCGGTCTGGGCGCTCCCTCAAAATGTGGGCTTGAAAAAATGAGAACAGATTCGCTTAGCGGGTCCTGAAATAAAGGGCTGTATACTATAAGGGGTATTGTGGAGGTTTAGTCTGCGGGCCTTCATAATACGAGTCCTCTACAGGGTCCTTATACAAGGGTTTCTATACCCTAAACCCTTTACAGAACCATTATAGACCCCTTTAAGGACGTGCATTTAGACGCGGTCCTTATCTAAGGGTTTCTATACCGGTATTATGGGGGTTGAGCGGGTTGAATATGGCGGCCCTAATAGTTTCAATAGGATTCCTTTGAGGGGCCTTATATAAGGGTTGTATACTTTAAGGGTTGTTAAGGGGGCTTTGTATAAGGGGGGGGGGCTTCATACTTAGAATAAGACTTTAGGGTATATTGTAGTTTACTTATACTCAGGAACCCTAGGAAAGTGTTGGTCACCATTGAGGCTTCTGTAGTAAAGGGGGGTCCCCCGTTCGAAAGATTGATACCCTTGGACATGCGTTTAAGGACTTGAAACGCAAGGCTCCTGATTCCTGGCTTGAGGCAGCTTTCTGCAGTCTCACTGCTCTATAATCTCAAAATAAGACAGTCCCAGTGTGCGCGACTGGTGCAGCCAGGCCCATCTACCATTATAATGCCCCTATACTAAACCCTCATAACACCCCTTTACAGCATATAATCCTTGCATAAGGACCCAGTAGTGGAATCCTATTCTCAGTTTCTAATTCTTAATTCTTAACGATTCATACCCCTTTAGAGAATGTAATCCTCATAGTATAAGGACCTACAGCTAAGCCCTCATCATACCCGTTTACAGGAAATGTAATCCTTATATAAGGACCTAGTAATGGTTGGTCCGCCCGCGCCTGTGGCTTCGCCTGTTCCACCTCTTCTGTCTCACGGGCCGCAGCGAGGCGGCGCCCTTCGAGATCGGCTTTCCAGCTCTCCTATACTGAACTTAGACCCCCAGCAAAATTTATCATTTTAGCTGTTTCTTGATTCTAATAACCAAGATTAAAAAAATATTTCTAAGTGCCCGAAAGTCTCCAGTTCGCTTATCTCACGTTTCAGCTCCTGCAGCTCGGAGCGGGGCTTTGGCGCCTGCGGAAGCAATGTGCGAGCAAGGATGCGCACAGTCCGGACCTCTTTCATGGCCTCCTTTCTTGCGCCGCGCTTGAGCTCAGCCACCTCGCCAATGCGAACACGTCAGGTCCAGCCATCCCTAACATCACCAAAAACACGCTAAACTAAACTCTAAACCCTAAACTCCCCAAACCCCAAACCCTAAAGAAGCAATACCAAGGACACCTCAGCCTTGAAACGTTCCGCATCAGCGGCTGCTTTCCGCAGCGACGAGACCTCTTGCTGCACGGCGCCGAGTTCCTGAAGACAGCGGTTGGAACTCACTTCTAGCCTGCCTGCATTATAGCAATAAGCCACTAAAGCCCCCTCTCTTCTGTTCAGCTCCCTTAAAGCCTTGTTGCAGCACCCTGACACAAAAGAAAAAAACATACCGTGCGACCCGGACCCAGCCTTGACGGACTGCAGGACTTTGGCAATTCCGCCATGCGGCTTCAGCTTTCCATGGAGGGCTTGCAACTCGGCTTCCTTCCGAGTCCGACTTTAAAAAAAAAGCGTGCATTAGTACATGGTAGTTTAATGGCAATAGCAATATGAAGAATAAGAGTAATGGGCACTGTTTTGCCGTGCCTTGTCAAGCAGAGAGGCTTTATCGCCCAAAGCTGTCTTCAAGGAAGCGATCTCCTGCAAAGAAGAGCAGGGTTCAGGGCTAAGTTTAGGGTCCATTTAGGGTGACTTGCGCAGGTGACTGCTCCGGAACTCCGAAGGCTACGGTCCTGGCGTTGTGTTTGCAGCTTTCCTGTCCGGAAGTGCCCACGGCTCGCTGAAGCTCCGATCAGAGTGAATGCTGGCTTCATTTCAAAGTACTCTTCACCACAAGGTCTTTCTTGAGGGAGTCAGGTAGGAGCGTGAATGGAGCGTGAATACCTCTTATTCATATAACCCCCAAAACCCCGCAACTTCCCTCTAAAGCCCTTCTAAGCGCCATTCTAACTCTTGCGGCCCATAAATTAGCCCTTAGATGAGTAACCCTTCTAAAGAACTCAGAGTTCCCTAAAGTTCCCTAAACCCCTAAACCCTAAACCCCTAGACTCCTAAACCCCTAAACTCCTAAACCCCTAAACTCCTAACCCCTAAACCCATAGGAGGAGAAGCCCACGATGCCCAGGCCCGGGGCCTTCCAGCTGGCTTTGTCGCCTGCGCTCAGGAAGCTTTCAAGAGTCGCCAGGAGTTTTATAAGGTTTGGGGCTTAGGAGTTTAAGGTTTAGGGTTTTAGGGTTTAGGAGTTTCGGAGTATAGGAATTTAGGGTTTACGGTTTTAGGGTTTAGGGGTTGCTGCAGAAACTCGTGGATCGCGGGGAAGCGGCTTCGGGTAATGGGGTTTATAAGCCTTTTTGGTTTTAGGCTTTGCTTCGGCCGAAGAAGTGTGCAGCAGTCTGAAGCATAGGAAACCAGACCAACGACGCTGACAACAAGGGTCAGGGTAGTGGTCAAGGTGCACTTGCATTCCATCGACTCGTATGGCGAATGAAACAGGCACTTTGCTCTAAAGGACTGCACGGCCGTTGGACAAGGCAAAACCATGAGTGGTGGGGAGTTCTCTAAAGTAGGGTCCCTTTGTAGGTCCCCAATATAGTACGGCACCCTTACCCCAAAAGGGCCGTCGGCCTGATGCCATCGCTCAGCATCGCTTGTACTTCTTCGTCGGCCTGCTCGGTTATGCAGGAGCCGAGAATGCCCAACTCATGTCATATTTGCCCGACATATGAGCGACATGTGCTGCAAACTACCATTGATATTAAGTCGCCGGCTCAAACTGCCGGCGCAGCAACAAATTGAACTTTCGCGAACGCATCACGCGACACCGTGTAACCACACTGCCGATCTTTTCTCGTATGATGGTGGCACTATGTCTGGCTGAACTAGACGTGTGCAGAATTTACATAGCACCGTTTTTCACCAGCATGCCACCACCAGCACACCTGTGAGCAAGACACTCCTGCTATAGGCCACGATAGTCCCCCGTCATTCGATCAGCAGTAAACCGACATCTGCTCCAGTGCCGAACAGTGCCAGCCCCAGACTTCTTGGCGCACGCCACGACTCTGGTCCCCGGGCCTCTGCCGCTCCCGCTTCAGGAGCACCTGAACTCGAAAAGTCAGAACTTGAAGAGGAAAAGCACGAATCATCTGTCTGTGCCACGAACAGCCATCGAAACCAACACCCAAGTCGCGAGCCCCCGCACAACTCTAAACCCCGAGTCGCGAGCGCGCCGATCTTTGCTCAAAGGATTCGATCTCCTTGCGCAGCCCCCGCACCTCCTGCAAAAATGGGCTCGGAGCAGATGGCTCCATGGGGCAACTAGGGTCTAACGGGATTTTTTAAAAAGGTTTTTGAAGAGTTTCGATGCGTAGTTCTCCAAATGAGGGTCCCTCCACAAAGTACGACACCACAAAAAAATAACGACACCACAAAAAAATAAAGTCTACTAGAGGGGCCTAAATAACTAGAATAGGGTTTCAGGGCCCATTATACTATAATCATAATAAGGAACACCCAAAATATTATAGGTAATGATTTAGGCCCCTATACTAAGCCCCTATAATAGTCCTTATAGTACTCCGTTTAGACCCCTTTAAAAGGAAGGAACCCTTAAAGGAATCCTTGGCCCCTGTAGTAGGGAGTGGGGTTTAGAGTTTCACGCCCCCTCCTGGGCTTCGGCCTTCATCTCGGCTTTGGCGTACACCAGAGCCTCTGCTTTGGCAGTGCACTGCATCTACTTTAGGGGCCTTAAGAATTAGAATACGGTTTTGGAGGTTCCTTGTTGTAATTATAGTATGATATACCTCCCAAACCCTAATTATTAAGGCCTCTGTCTGTATTACGACTCTCGAAGAACAGCGACAAGAACTTGATGACCATCGCTGCTGACGCCGATGATGACGGCCGACGACATGAAGTCACTACTGAGTTGCTGAGTTCAGAAGTCCCCAAAAGTCTACAGCTTCAGTTCTAGTTCTCTACGAGACAATATTAGTCCAAAAAGTCTAAAGTGTACCCACTCAGCTTCTGAGACTAACTCCCGATGAAACCCTAAAGCCTACTTGAGGATCATGGGACTTAATGAGTAAGGTTATAAGTCCCTTAATTGGGGTTATAAGTAATTATAAGTATAGTTACCTTAGTTATAACCCTAGTTACTAAGTCCCATGATCCTTTAAGTAAACCCTAACGATTCTCCTTGCGCTCAAACCTCCGGTCACATAGCACGAAATATAATTAGGAGCCTAAATGAGTACCAATAGTAGTGTGGGGGTTCCTTAATATGACTCTAGAATAATACACCCCCCAAATCCTATTCTAATTATGAAGGCCCCTGTATTACGACACCGAAACACCAACGAAGAGGAGAGGTGAAGAAACCAATGTAGCCCGGGGGAGCAGAACATTCCTCGAGAAAGCCCTAAACCCTAAACCCCGAAACAAGCAACCCTAAACCCCGAAACCCTAAACCCTGAACCCTAAAGCCTACACCCTAAAGCATGCAGGCTCGTTGCAGACAAGGAGCCTGCTCGGCTTCAGCACCACCTCGTAGCGGACAAAAGGCAGAACCATTCGCAAAGATGCAGCTCTCACGCTTGGCACACTTAGTCTTACCCATATGCTCCATAGTAGTAGTTCCTTGTTGGGATTACCTTATAGGATTCGAAACATATTACCGGTACCTGGAGTCATAAGGACCCTCAGGGGGCTAGGGGGGAGGGGGTAGGGGGCCGTGATACCTGTAACAAGGTCGTAATAAGGCCTATTTAAGGAAGTATAGTCCCCTACCCCCCTCCCCACTACCCCCCAAGGGTCGCTATGAACTTAGCCTTACGCAGTAGCTTCAGCCGAGATGTTCACTATGAAAATTCGCAGCAGATCCTTCCTTGCCAGCCAGAGATTCTTCATCACTAAACCCCTAACAACCCTAAACCCCAAACCCTTAAACGCCAAACCCCTAAACCCCTAAACCCCTAAACCCCGAAAGCCCTAACCCCTAAACCCCTAAACCCCTAACCTAAACCCCTAAACCCCTAACCCCGAAACCCCTAAAGCCCTAAACCCTAAAACCACAGGCCCGGCCTTCTTGCGCAAACTGCATCTGCTGCAACTCCACGCGAAGCGCGTTGATCTCTTCCGGGAGCCGATATTGCAGGGCATCCTCTACTTCAAGGATCACCTAGGGTTCCTTAAAGGGCTCCTTAAAGGGATCTATAAGGGTTCCTTAAAGGGATCTATGGGGTTTAGGGTTTAGGGTCTACTTAGAGGATCATGTAGTATCTGGGGTTATAAATAAGGTAACTATGCTTATAATTACTTATAACCCCAATTAGGGTACTTATAACCTTACTTACTAAGTCCCCTGATCCTCCAAGTATAAAACACTGGGGAGATGTACATGATGTCTTTATAAGGGCATGAAAACCCTAAATTTGATATTGTTATAATAAGCTATATTCTATTCTTAGAATATATGACATGAACCCTTAATCCCCAAGCCCTGAACCTTTATCTCTAATTGAACCCTGAAGCCCGTCTCAAACGAAAGAGAAGGCTCCTGGCCCGTAGGCCACTGAAAATGGCCGGAGAGCTCATCCGCCAAGCTGGCATTACCGGTACCTGGAATCATAAGGACCCTTAGGAGGGTAGGGGGGCGGGGGGTAGGGGCCTTCGATGCCTATAATAAGGACTTCATAAGGAAGTACAGTCCCCTACCCCGCCTCCCCCTTACCCCCAAAGGGTCCCCATGATGGAAAGACGAGAGGACATCGGCGGGGATCCCAAACTCATCCGACGCTGGGAACTTACGAACCCCTAAACTTACTGAAGCCCTAAACCCCTAACGCCCCGAACCCCTAAACCCTAAATGGGGTTTCGGACCTGTGTCGAAGTCGAAAGGGGAAGGTTCGCCATCATCGCTTCGAGCACTGAGGATGCCTCAGATGAACTGCCATGTGGAAACAAGAAAATCGGTTTTTCGTTTTTAGTTTTTAATTAAATTGTTACGATTACTATTGTTCCTACTGCTATTACTATTCTTACTACTATTCTTATGACTATTATTGTTATTGTTACTTACTATTATTGGAATTAAGACATTCACACTCGAGCCGCCGGGCAAACAAGAGCTCTTTTTAGGATAGCTTCCAAAGATGCACCTAGACAACTGGGCTGCCAGTTGCAAGACTACCAACAGCACTGCTTCCAGCACCTGCGACTACTGCACACAACGAGCGGAGTGCGTTCGCCATACAAGCCTGAAGAGCCCAATGTGCGGAACAGAGTACGAATGTCCTTCCAGCCGCCGAACTTACAATCACAATACTATTCCCTCATACTCAGACGTCCTAATGTCACTTGTGTCGAAGATCTCCCGAAATCCTCTTCTAATCATCAACTAGCCACCTCCACCTCTCAACTCTTGAGCTTAAAAGATCCAGGGATTGGTTTACTTGGACGGGCAGGGGACTTAGTAAGTAAGGTTACAAGTAGGGTTATAATTGGGGTAACTCCATTTAGGGTACTTATAACTCTACTTATAACCTACTTACTAAGTCCCCTGCCCCTCCAAGTAGGGTTTAGGTTGCGTACTGCCATGCCAAGCGACTGTTGAGCCTCTCTCCCCCAGGGGAGGGCGGAGCGAGGCCAGGAGAGCCCCGGAAATTCGTCGCCAGCAGCTGAAAGCGCGCGGCCTCCAATCGGCTCTATAAGCGCTTCTTTGAGGGTTCCTATAAGGGTCTGGGAAGGGCTCTACACGGAGGATCAGGGGACGTAGTAAGAAAGGTAGTGATAAGTACCTTATTATCAGCAGTCTACCAAATCTGTAACCCTAGTTACTAAGTCCCGTGATCCGTTAAGTCGACCCTAAACCCTAAACCCCATAGATCCCTTTAAGGAGCCCTTTAAGGACTAAGTCCCATGATCCTTGGAACCACATACTCCTATAGATCCCTTATAGATATAGAAACTTTTAAATTAAGGAACCTTTTAAGAAGCCCTTTAAGTTACTAAGTCCCATAGATCCCTTATAGAACCCTTGAAGGAGCCCTAGTTACTAAGTCCCATGATCCTTTAAGTACCCTAAACCCCTATAGATCCCTCATAGAACCCTTTAAGGAGCCCTTCAAGCTACTAAGTCCCAGGATCCTTTGAGTAGACCCTAAACCGTAGGTTCTATAGAGACCCTACAAAAAAGTAGGTTTGGTTGGGTGAAGGTAGTTGCTAAGTCCCATCCAAAAGATCCCATATAGAACCCATTAAGGAGCCCTTTAAGGAGGCCTTTAAAGCCCCAAGTACACAGCCATGGACGAAACCGACCCTCTCGCGAGCCTCGAGGTCTTTCCTCAAGCGCTTCAGGTCCTTCCAAAGGCTGCGAGAGCGGAGTTTTAGGTTCAGGGTTTTAGGGTTTAAGGTGTAGGGTTAAGGATTTAAGGTTTAAGGTGTAGGGTTAAGGATTTAAGGTTTAAGGTTTAGGGTGTAGGATTTAAGGTTTAGGGTGTAGGGTTAAGGATTTAAGGTTTAAGGTTTAGGGTGTAGGATTTAAGGTTTAGGGTGTAGGGTTAAGGATTTAAGGTTTAGGGTTTAGGGTTTCAAAGGCACAGGAACCGAAAACCCCCAGAGCCCTGCCTGCTCGTGCGAGCGCTGTGCTTCTTGGAACTCGTCCATTCGGCTGGCCCGCTCTTCCTGGCAGTCCAGTACTCGAGTTACGTGTACCTTAGCCTTTCAAAACCTACTTTTTTTGTAGGTGCTCATTCTAGACCCTAATATGGCATTTATGGTGACCCTACGAAGAATAAGTTCTGGAGGGTTAAAGCAAGGCTGCTACTTAAAGGATCATGGGAACTTAGTAACTAGGGGTATAAATAAGGTAACTATACTTATAATTACTTCTAGCTCCAATTAGGGTACTTATAGCCTTACTTACTAAGTCCCCTGATCCTTCAAGTAGTCTTAGGCCTGAAGCTCCTGGTAGAACTTCTCCTCCTTGACTGCAGCCTTCACAAACCATTGACGACAGGCGGCCGACAAAGGGCTTACTATAGGGGCCTTAATAATTAGAATAGGGCTTTGGGGCCCATTATACTATACTGTAATCATAATAAGGAACCCCCAAAATTAGTGTTGGTAATACAGTACCAGCTCAACCGACCTGCTTGCGGATCTTCTTCATGTCATCTTTCCTTGGTTGGAGCTCTGCTTCCTACGTCAAATAAAAACAAACTGTTTGGCCTGCGAGACCGCACATGTCGGGTGCAGCATGCTAACCCGTTTTCCTTACCTTTGGTTAGTAGGGAATGGAGGAATGGGGTACAATTATAACTACTATTAACTATTACTACCATTCTTCCATTCCCTACTAACCAAAGGTAGGTTTCCCGTAAGCAAGCGTCAGAGCCGTGACTTGCAGCTTCTCGGTCTCGACCTCTTGTCTCAACTCCTTAACGATTTGGTCCAAGAGGAAACGGAACATCACAAGGCCCCTCTACGCGCGCCAGCGGAAAGCTGGCAGCATCGCTCTGTCGACAGGTAGAAGGCTCTCAATGCAACGATTTCACATGGCAGTTTCCGAAAATAGGGGACCCTAATATAGTACCCTAAATAGTAGGATCCTTACTTTAAGGACCCCAAGACAAGGTACCCCTGATTTTCGGAAGTTTCACATAGCGATGGATCGGATAAAACGGCCCGTGAGCCTATGGAGTTAAGTGCTCCGGATCGACACAACGATTAAGTGCGTCGCAGGGGGAGTCGAGTACCTGCTAGCTTACGAGCCCCTTTCCTTGCTGAAGTGATGGGAAATGCACAACGGTCACATGCGATGTAGAAATACTGAACTAGTGCTGAAACTAACGTCTGAATGTTTCGTCGACTCTACATCAGGCACCGGCGAGTATTCATCCTGATGCCGGGCATCGTGGTCAGATTTTGGATGTGCGTGCGTCTCCATCAAATTACACTGCCATGCTCGCCGTATACAGAATCTCATGCGAAGAGCTTTTGATTGACGCGCATCTGAATCATATTCGCGCGAGCTCTCCACGCCCCAATAAGGCCCTGGCTTCCCTCATCCTCTCCCAGTTGATCTCCCTGGCCTTGTGCTGAACCTTATGGCTCCAACCCGGCTGCAAGAGTCCTGGTATCTACACACCTCCGCGTCTTCATCTGTCCGGCTCTTAGTAGGGACCGGGGGATTACATAGGGACTACTATAGGGATCCATTCCCCCATACCCTACTAAGAACCAGACAGTCATGAAAGCGCTGAGGTGAGAGCCTGTAGTCCAGCCTTCAGCTGGCCTGCCCCCAGACAGCCCAATACCAGAAAAAAACGAGAATATGCTAGCATGAAGCCCCCTCCCACCATAATTTTAGGCCTATCCCAAAATTGAGGATGATATTATACCCTATATTACAGGGATATGGGGCGGATCTCGAACCGGGAGTGGTGCAGAGCCGTTCCAGCTGGGTCTCCGCAGGGTCTTCGGTTTGGGGCGCAAGGAGGGGAATGCCTGAGGATCGCAGACCTACAGTGTTCAGGCCGATACTTTGGTAGGGTTTAACGTGATTTTACTAATACTATTACTATTGCTAATAATATCTTTCTTAGTATTGATTACTAATACTCATGACTTTTCCCACCCCCAAGCCTGCGGGAGGGCTGCTTTTGGCCACCGGCTTTTCCATTTCCACTTCACGGAGCTTCTCTTCCAACTCCCGCTTCGCTTTCTCCGCACGAGAGACCTACAGGTTCCGAGAAGGGTCTAGGGTTTAGGGTTTAGGGGTTTGGGGTTTAGGATTTAGGGTTTAGGGTTCCTTTGAGGCAATTTAGTTTTAAAGGTGGGCCCCTCAGGAGGCAGTTAGTCGAGGATCCTCTGAGGCTTTAGGGTTCAGGGGTTAAGTTTAGGCTTTACGGGTTTAGGGGTCCTCTAAATAATTCCAGCCAGGGTTCCTGTAAGGGCTCCCATACAACGGTTCCTATGAGGTCAGCTTCCCATGAGCGCCGATTCTTCGAATTTTGAAACGGTGTCAATACTTTGCTGCCTTGCACTCTTCCCTAGTCCCTTCTTTATCCGAAACCTTAAACCCTCCCTAAACCCTAAACCCT
Source organism: Symbiodinium sp. clade A Y106 (assembly GCA_003297005.1). Classification (NCBI taxonomy): domain Eukaryota; class Dinophyceae; order Suessiales; family Symbiodiniaceae; genus Symbiodinium; species Symbiodinium sp. clade A. The sequence continues at coordinate 140,228 of BGNK01000803.1, read as the reverse complement.
AAACCCCAAACCCTAAACCCCAAGCCCCTAAACCCTAAACCCCTAAACCCTATGAGCCCTAAGCCCCCAGCTTGCTCTTTAAGCTCCGCATTCTCCCGCATGAACTCGTCCAGGTCTTCGTCGAACTGGGCCGCCATGGCTTTCTTCCTGCGAAAAAGAAGCAAGAACTAAAGCCAGAGCTTGGGGTTTAGGGTTTTAGGGGTTTAGGGTTTAGGGGTATAGGGGTATAGGGGTTTAGGGGTATAGGGTTTAGGGGTTTAGGGTTTAGGGGTATAGGGGTATAGGGGTTTAGGGGTATAGGGTTTAGGGTTCAGGGGTATAGGGTTTAGGGGTTTAGGGTTTAGGGGTGTAGGGTTTAGGGTTGCTTCTGGGTCCAGGTAGGGTTTAGGGTACTTAAAGGATCATGGGACTTAGTAACTAGGGTTATAACTAAGGTAACTATACTTATAATTACTTATAACCCCACATTAAGGGGCTTATAACCTTACTTACTAAGTCCCCTGATCCTCCAAGAAGGGCCCCGGGCGAAGGTCCTCAAGCCCCCTGGCAGACCACCTTCGCTGCTGGTGGCGCTGGCGCGCTTTCGCAGGCTTCGCCGATCGTCGACCCATCCTTGAAAAAGACAACTATCAGCTCGCTGCTGGGGTAAACGACAATTTCTACCATTTGCTTAAGGGCCCCCAAAAAATAACAAAATAATAATCCCTTATAAGGGTAATATAGGGATTAGTATTTTTTATTTTTTGGGGGCCCTTAAGCAAATGGTAGTTTTGGTAGCAGATGCATCCAAGTTGGGAAGGACTACGCACACATGCGCATTAGACCATGTGCTTCCGGCGTCCACCTGCACGGCAGCTCAACCCACACAGACTGTCTGGATTGCCATGTGCTCATGTCAATTCCATTGATGGTGTGTGCCGTCATGTCTCCAGACGGGAACCCAGACACTCCAAAACCCCTTAATTAAGGAATATACCTTAAATTTAAATGGGATCCCTAGTATGATTGAAGGTATATTCCTCAATTAAAGGATATTGGAGTCCACTAGACCCTAAACCCTATAGATCCCTTAAAGGAACCCTATGGGAACATGCATCCTAGAAGCTCCAATCGCTGGCGCTTCCGGCGCTGGAGGGCGAGAAAGTCTTGATTTCCTGGAGCTCGCGCTCCAGCTCTGCGTTTCGCCGCTTCAGATCATTTGCCCTGGACTTGGCACTCGGGATTTAGGGACGTACGGTTTAGGGGTTAGGGATTGGGGCCTAGGGACTTGAATGCACGACAGAATGTCCTGCGCAATTCGGAAAAGCTGCGAACTGCTGCTCAATTTTTGCACATATGTTATGCTGAGTTGCGCATCTGGTCGACACATCCAATGATTCAGCCCCAACTGACTGCAGAAAAGGATCTGTCTGCACTCCTCTACACCCAAGTACGCGGACTCGTGTAGCTCCTCCTTAAACATGGGGGTTGCGACCATGCTGTCATGACTCACTGCATGAACTTAGTACTTTCCGGCAACAAATGCCGGACAAGCTTCCTTTAACTGCGCAATCGTCTCTTCAAGCTGCATGTCTCAGGGCACATCTGCACCAAACAGCAGCAGTGCACCTTGAGCAATCAGAAACACAAAGGACGGACTCAGAGGAATCCCGTGTCATCGACTCGATGAGTGCCGACACATCTGTGGCGCTAGCAATCCATTTTCACATCCAATCCGACGGCATGCCACGGCCGCCACATCTATGCGATACAGATGTCCAAAACAGGGGCTGCCTCCAGTTACTGTTGTGCGTTGACCTGATCACATCAAGCAGTGCATTAGCGTACATGTCTTAAGCAATGAAGTCCTGAACATTCTGCAAATCTCTGGGCTCTGCGTTGCTTCATGCTTGCCAAACATGCCGGTACTAGCCGAAACTCTGCGATTGCTCTGCTTCACAAAACACCGCACCAGTTTAAAGCAAAACAATACCACGACAACACCTTCCGTGGACATGAGTTGAGGATGCCAACAGCTGCACAAAAAAACTTGACAATGGTGTCGGAAGCATTCCGACAACGAATGTACGTTTGAGAGCGTCCTAATGCACACTGGAGGTGACAAGTAGAAGCGCGTGAGCACTCCAGAGGGTGGTACTATAGGGGCCTTAATAATTAGAATACGGTTTTGGGACCCATCATACTATGACTATAATAAGGAACCCCAAAAATAGTATAGGTAATTAGAGCCCCTATATTAGACACAGCTGGTAACATCTACCCATTCATGCATCTTGGCTACTGTGAAAGTCGGAAAATGTAGTTCTCGGTACCTCGCCACCAGAGCGAAACAGCCAAAGCAACCCGATTGGCAATCAGAAGAAAACGCAGAACAGACCCCTAAATTATGTTGCGGTCGTATTCTGTCTGGTGCTGAGTAGGGAATGGGGGATTGGATCCCTGTAGTAGTCCCTATATAATCCCCAACACTAGTCCCCATAATCCATTCCCCCCCATGCCCTACTAAGAACCAGACAGTATTTGGCGTAGTTCGCCCCCCTCCCTCTCTCTCTCTCTATGCTGTAGAACTTTGTTGGGTTTATTCAGCGAGACCCTAGCAAATGTGAATACATGTTTGGTCATATCGAAATCCCATTCCATTCGTTATGTAAGTTAAACTGATACCTTTTTATGATTGAAATGTTGAAACCTAGTCAGGATGTTTCTTTAGCAGTCTTCATAAATTCTTAATCACAAGAAAGGAATGTTGTGAAGATATCAATTTATCAGTGTGTCTTTCTCGGGCCGACATACGATCCAAATGTTCGACAAAGCTTCGCGACTCGACGAGAGCGACACACACATGGCGCTTCTCTTCCCTTTAGCTCGGCTACTTTGGCACTCGACAGGTTGTTGGGAGCCTGATCTCAACTACTCTACCACTACCCTAAAACCTAAACATACCAAAATCCTGCTCTGCAGTATTCTTGCTCTGAAGTAGTCTTGCGCGACCTGCCGGTCCCTCTCTTGATTCTGCTTTAAGTAGCGCAGCCTCACCGCAACACACGGCACCATCACATGGGTAGCGCTCTAAATTCTGGTCCCTTTTGGGGTCCTGATGAAGTAGGGTTGTGTATGACTCCGTGCTTTTTGGGGGACCTAAAAAGGGACCCCAATTCAGAGAACTACCCACATGCATCGTGTCAAAGGAGCCAAAACTAGCCAATTCCAGTGCTCTCAGGCAGCTTTTTGCTTTGTCACTCTGCCGAGGTCCGGTCCCTCAAACAACAACTTCAGTTGGCGTTGGTGGTCCGGAGGGGGGTGCCTGAACAACTTGCGAGCATGCCTTATGGTAATGCAGATAAGCGGACATTTAGCAATATCCAGTTGCAGTGTGGCTATCACATCGGTAAAGCCGGTGCCAGGGACCGGGCGCCATAGATGGAATGAAGAGGTTCAGCAGGGAAATCCTCTGGATTTGGCTGCACCTGCGCATGGCGAGGCAGTCAAATTCACGAATCTGGAGCAACGCGCGTCCCGTTCAAGTCTCGTTTAAGCTCCACGTGACAACACCGACGGACCAACATGCGACAGTATGCAAACAGGCGCGTTATAAGTAGGGTTATAGGGTTCCTCTAAGGGTCCTATCGTATTTTATATGATTTCATGGGGCTCTTGGGGAAGTTAGAGAACCACCCATATAGTACGCTTATAGAAACCCTTATAGATCCCTTTAAGGAACCCTGACAGTAACCCTAAACCTCTATAGAACGGGTACCCTTATAGACAGCTTCAGAGGAGACCTTGAAGGAATCCCCTAAACCTTCAAAACCCATTACTCTTCTTCTTCAGAATATTCCCTGGTTACCCATAGGCCCCAAAGTGGTTCCTGTTGGGGGTTCATATATAGAATTCTATAAGGTAATCCCAAAAAGGAACTACTTTGGGGCCTATGGGTAAACCCACCCCTAAACCCCTAAACCCTAAACCCTAAATACCCTAAACCCTAAATACCCTAAACCCTAAATACCCTAAATACCCTAACCCCTAAACCCCTAAATAATACTATGGTTAGTACTACCTCTAGCCAAGGAACTGAGAGCCCGAAGCCGATCCGCTGTCGCTTCCTCGGCTGATTCTGGGGTCTTGATCGGGAACGTATTCTTAAGGCTTAAGGTTTCAAAATTAGGGTTTAGGGTTCCTGTAAGGGTCCTTAAGGTTTCAGGGTTTAGGGTTTAGGGTAAGGGCTCCTCAACAGAGGGCTGAGGGAAGGTAGGTTCCTGAGTAGCCCCTTTATAATAAGGGTACCCTTTTTCCTAATACTCAGTTTTGATAAGGAGACCGCAAACTAAAAAGGGCAAAAGGGTATCACTCAGGAACCTAGTATTCTTAAGGGTTCAGGGTTTAGGGTTCCTGTAAGGGTTCCTCAAAAGAGGGCTTGGGGAAGGTATTCTTAAGGGTTCAAAATTAGGGTCCCTTTTTTGGGTACCCTAAATAAAATAGGTGCCGTATTATAGTAGGGACCCAAAAAGGGACCCTAATTTCGAGAACCACCTACATGTTTAGTGTCATGGTTTAGGGTTTAGGGTTCCTGTAAGGGCTCCTCAAAGGAGGGCTAAGGGTTTAGGGTTTAGGGGTGTAGGGTTACCATAATGAAGAAGCCCCTTTATTTCAGATAGATCCCTGTTATGGTAACTTAAGCTAAGTTCCTTAAGAAGAACCTAGGATGCTGATCTTTCTCAGCTCGATGGTTGTGCAGGAGGTTCGCGGCTGATTCCGACCGTGTCTCGGCTCATGTCTGCGAGGCACTTCTTAAGGCCCCTACATTGTAGAAACCAATAGACTCTTTATAGAAGCCTTCAAGAAATCCCCATTGCAATTATAACGCCCCCTTTACGCGAGCTTGTGCGTGTCACTGCCATTTGCGAACCAGCGGCCAGTCATAGGCGGTGTAGTACTTTCGGAGAGCAGGCTCACCAAGGATAAATGCCTGGCGTCCGGAATGAGGTGCCGGTAGTATATTCAAAGCCCGTTATCCTGTGCATCATAGGGACCCTTAGGGGGGTAGGGGAGGGGGGGCAGGGGGCCTTAATGCCCAGAATAAGGAAGGAAATATAGTGCCCTATCCCCCTCCCCCCTACCCCCCCTAAGGGTGCAAGATTCACGCTTCAGGGGCCCCCGTTTCGAGCCCTCCATCGAAAGAGCAGGGAAGATACACTCAAAGGGGACTTAGTAGCTAAGGTTGTAAATAAGGTAACTAGACTTATAATTACTTATAACCCCAATTAGGGGACTTATAACCTTACTTACTAAGTCCCATGATCCTCAAGCAGAGCAATCTGAATTGGCTTCCTTCTAATTCTATCCCTCGAGTCCCCCACCAAACCCAGAGCAACCCGGAGCCTAAACCGNCCCCCCCGCGTGCCTTGGGCCCGAGCACCTCTCCGTCGTCCACGGGAAGAAGAGAAGCACGACAAATGAGCTGGCAGGGCCCAGAGAGCCCAATGCCCCTTAATTAAGGAATATAGCTTAAATCATAGTATGAAGCCCTATATAATTTAAGCCATATTCCTTAATTAAGGGGTATTGGGCTCTCTGGGGAAGGCTTTGCGGATGATGGTTGTCCAGGATATTCAAGGTTTAAAAAGTGCAGCTACGGAGTCAGGAGGCGGCGACAAGCTCGCTACGAGACAAATACCTGCGCAGTAGGTCTCCTGGCCTGTCTTCGTCTCTATGAAAGTTCCGGTGACGAACGCAGGTTGACACCCGAAGGCAACGCATGTGCCTGTGAAGAGTTCGTCTTGTTGTTCAGAACCCGCATGCCCGTCGCTCGAGAATAGTCCTTCCATGCACGCTGGTTCTTTGCCGGAGCACAGAGTTCTGCAGCTCTGCGACATCCCGCTCAAACGCTCAACAGTTCATTGAGCTCACTTTTGCGAGTCATAGTATCCTCTGCACCGATGGTGACATTCACGCCATCCTCCAGTTGGAAAATAAGCTCCTGGAGCGAGAGGCCTTATGATCTGAATTCACGTGATAACACAAGGCAAAGCTTTGTACTCATGGAGATCGAAAGCAAATGATACAACAAGATCTGGCCTGGCAAACAGCTTCAGAGACTCCAATATAGGGGCCCGAGTACTTAGAATGGGTATATTATCGGATAATTGCAATACGGAATACCTTCGGAATAACTATTGGTTGTCATTGTGGCTACGCTAGCATTGGTGACACTGAGGAAGGCGTGGCAGCGTGATGAGAACAGCCCTCCCAGTGTCTATCTAGAGCAGAGAGCCTCCTCTAGAACCCAAGTAAACTAATCCGAGCACCAAGACCATGGGCAGAAAGGCTCAAGGGAAGCTCGAATATGAAGCGAACGTAGCCTTAGTGCCTTAGTTCAAGAGGTGCCACCCATGCGGTCCGGACCAGGAAAGGTGCGGCAATCGATCTCTGCCGGGTTCTCAGGCACCTGCACTGGAAGCTTTGGTTTTGTAATATAGCTAGTAGTAGTAGTAGTAGCAGTAGTAGTACTATTACTACAAAACAACAACAACTAGTACTGCTACTACTACTACTACTACTGCTACTGCTACTGCTACTGCTACTGCTACTGCTACCGCTACGGCTACTGCTACTGCTACTGCTACTACTACTACTACTACTACTACTTTTACTGCCACTACTACTACCACTACTACTACTACTACTACTACTACTACTACTACTACTACTCCTGCTGCTACTACTACTACTACTTTTGCTACCACTACTACTCCTACTACTACTACTACTACTGCTACTGCTACTACTACTACTACTGCTACTACTGCTACTTCTACTACTACTACTACTACTTCTACTACTCCTACTACTACTACTACCACTACTACTCTTACTACTCTTACTACTCTTACTACTACTACTACTACTACTACTACTACTACTAGTACTACTACTTCTACTACTACTACTACTACCACTACTACTACTACTACTGCTGCTGCTACTACTACTACTACTACTGCTACTACTGCTACTACTGCTACTTCTACTACTACTACTACTACTACTACTACTTCTACTACTGCTACTTCTACTACTACTGCTGCTACTACTACTACTACTACTACTACTACTATAGGCGCTTCAGTAAGGCGGGTGTTGTTCAAAGGCGGCCCCCACCTTTCGGGCCAGGAGCCAATGCCTCAGTGTCCAGTGACTTTGAAACTCACGAGCCCCCAGACCCCAAAGACCCCTAAAATGCCCTAAACCCTAAACCGGTATAGGGTTTAGGGTTTAGGCGTTCAGGGTTTAGGGAAATGAGGAAGGTGCCTGAAATCGTAGGGGGATGATTGAGAATTATGACTTAAAGTATATAGCTTAACTCACGGACATTGGGCTCTCTGGGGTCATTCCCTGCTCTTCGAAAATCCTAGGGCTCATGGGCTTTTTGGGGCTGCACTATACTCTCATGAAGGGACAATTACCTATATTGGTGCCTTGATACTTTTGCTATCTTCTGCTGACATCGGCCATGACCACTTAAGTCGTGAACGAAACAAATGATTCGAGCTGCATCGGGGGCGTGGGTGGTAAGAGTCAAAATGAGCGCATCAACGGGAAAGAGACTTCTATAAGATGATCTAGGATTATTGCTTGTGAATATTTTAACGGGCTGTCGGAATCAGCTTACCAACGGCATTAGCCTTCGATCACTGCAAGCAACCAATGGAGCAATGCTACGAACTTCCTCACCTCGGGGGGTTCCTTATCATCAATAACCTAAGAACCCGATTCTTAGGCATTAAGTCATTAAGCCCCCTGTACTGAACTGAACCTGTTTGTAGTACCCCAACAGACACCTTAAAAGAATCCTTAGAAGAACAATTTCAATTAACCCTCAGAGAAGCCTCTGAGAAATCAGAAAAGACCACCTCTCTGAAATCCAGTCAGTCCTCTTTAATAACCGGGCTGCATTCTCTGCGTGACAGCTCGAGGCGCGCCGAGCAAGGAAGTGCCGGTATCAGCGATCGCGATCTGAGCCCAAGCGGAAGTAACAGTTGCAGATTCTGTGTAGATAAAACGTGTATATATATATACACACACACACACTTGACATACTATTCACACAGGCACGGGGCAGGCGGAGCACTTACAAACAGCTTGTGTGATTAACGGACAGCTTCTGTGATTAACAGTGGTGTATGCTCCGTCCTTTCTTTGTTGCCGTCGGTGTCAGGGTCTCGGTTGAAGTCTGGACCACCGTCAGCAGTGAGAGCACCACCAGCAGCACGAGTAGCACTGCTGCTACTACTAGTACTGCTACTACTACTACGACTACTACTACTACTACTACTACTGCTACTGCTACTACTGCTACTACTACTCTCCTACTCCCACTCCTTCTTCCTCCTCCTACTCCTGCTCCGACTCCTACTCCTTCTCCTCTCCCACTACCACTGCCACTACTCCTCCTCGTACTCCTGCTGCTCCTACTTGAACTGCACCGTGCATCCATCACCATGAAGAACTGCAACAGGACGTCATCATGCCTGCCCCAAAAAACCCCCTCAACCGTGCAAACTTGAGCAAAAATGCCTGAAACCTCTCTTGTGGGCGTGTGTGGTACTGCTACGATGACGACGACTACGACTACTACTACTAGTACTAATAATAGCAATAATAATACATAATACTGTTTCTGCTTCTGACTCTACTCCTACTTTTACTTTTCTCCTTCAACATCGACGGGGCCGGCGGTAGTGACGCCGGCGACGACTCGTCATCATTCTGAAAGTACGACAGCCTCCGTATACGAAGTCTTGACGCTCCAGGACTAGTGATGCTGACAAGGGTGATTGAGACACTACCGAACCTTTGCATATGGTGAATGACCACATAAACCATATATGGCGCCGCGCAGATGTTCGCCGCCGAGAGTCGCAGTCGCCCTCTTCACAGAGGGGTAGCCGCTCTCCAGCAACGATCACACCGAGAAGCCTGCCATTGTTTCGGCTTGTTCTTAGCAAAGTGAGAAGCACTTGCAGAAGCGAGAATGAGACTGCTTCCTGCAGCAACTCCCACCGAAATTGTGTAGCTGATGCACATGACTTTTCCAAGTCAGGAAAACATGTAGACTACAGGTGCTGCGCATGCGAGCCTCAGCTGCCAGTATCCGAGCTCCTCAGCTTGAAATCAGATCACGCGGGAGGCCAGTGAGCGGCACTTAACCGAAATTGCCTGGGATACACTTAAAATAGACTTGGAATTGCAATGAAGAAGCTGGCTTATGCACTGGCACCCACTGAAGAGGCGATGCCAGCCGTCGAGTGTCGTGGCCTTCGAAGCCGTTCGAAGTAAAGTAGGGTTTAGGGTTTAGGGTTCAGCAGTGGAACTTTTATCCCCAATCGAAGCCCTGAGCAAGCTGATCAACGCAAGCTCCTGCTGTCTCATCATGCTGAACGATCGCCTACTGCAACCCGGCGCACCTCCGAACGAGATCTCGCTCGGAACCTCAATTCGAAAGACGAGAGAGTGACGGCGCGTGAACCCTGCACAGCTTGAGCAACTCAATTGCGCATGTCTGCAGGACTTGGTACCGCTGAGCCCAGCACATTGTCGGAGCGCGAGAGGAAGTAGCCAAAAGTTTGCTCTTTGAGCCCATTCCTTCCGCTCTACAGGTCATCATCTGACTCATGTGACGACAAAGATGACGACTAAAAAATTGCCGAGATATGCAATGTGGCATACTGGTCACACTCTGTCAGCAAAGCTTGCTTAAAGGTAACTTTTCTGGCCGGACTTGTCTCTGTCACGATCCCCCTATCACTCTTACTGCTTGAAGGAACCCATATCAAGCCCTTTCAGATTCCTTAAAGAAACCTGCAAGAAGCCCTAGTTCGTTGCACAGGATACAGCAGTTGAAGCCAAGCTGCAGCTTGGCCATCTGGCCAAAGAAGCCTGGTACCAGATGAACTCATGTACCAAGGTTATTCCTGTTCTGATTACCTTTATACTGCTTCGTGCTTTTCCTGTATATCGTACAAGGCGCGTGACACGATGCATAATCAATGCGGTCGTCTGCATACTTGTAGCAGAACTCAATATTGCCCAGTACCAAACAGCATACTCAACATCGTGTAGCAGTATCCTAAACCCTAAACGCTGAAACCATAGCTTAGTGCTTCGTTTGAAGGATCTGTGTTTTCAGCCTCTAGGTTGGCTTTGCTTCGTAGGCCCTTATGATCTGTACTGGCACCCCCTCTATTCGGCCTTGTGTAATCCTACTTGGAGGGGCACGGGACTTAGTAAGTAGGTTATAAGTAGAGTTATAAATACCCTAAATGGAGTTACCCCAATTATAACCCTAATTATAACCTTACTTACTAAGTCCCCTGCCCCTCCAAGTAATCCTCTAAGCTTGTTTGGCTGTGGGCCGTAGTCTCTGAACCAAACACTCAGATCAGGAATGGGTCACATGCTCTTGCAACGACTTGTAGCCAGACTGCAACTGTACTGTGTTTCGTGCTTCTTGTGGCATCATGCAGTAGCGTATTGTGCCTGGACGATTGCGTAGTATACAAGTCGTCAGGAACTATCCAAAATGATATACCGCATTATGTTACTACAACCTATACTGTACTATACTATACCATACTATACCATACTATACTATATAACTCGATGTTATACGATACTATACTATACCACACTGTACTATAATTAGAGAAACCAGTCTTAAGTGCCGCCGAAGCGCTGAACTCCGGGTCCACTGCCAAGCTCGCGAGCCCCAGGCCCAAGACACCGTCGAACTCGAAAGTCATGAAGGGCTCCTATCAGGCCGGTAGGGCTTCCCGAATATGGGTACTTGGAGGATCAGGGGACTTAGTAAGTAAGGTTATAAGCCCCTTAATTGGGGTTATAAGAAATTATAAGTATAGTTACCTTATTTATAACCCTAGTTACTAAGCCCCATGATCCTTTAAGTAGACCCTGAACCCTAAACCCCATAGATCCCTTTAAGGAACCCTTATAGAATCCCTTTAAGGCCCAGGATCCTTTAAGTATGGGGATACTTGTTTTAGAGGTCGTTCCGATGAATATCCTATGGAGGGGGGCTCGGTTTTGAGAGGCCCAGGGGGCTTCGTAAGTAAGTTATAAGTAGAGTTATGCGGTATGTTATGGTATGTTATAGTATATTATAGTAATTATGGTATATTATGGTATATTATAGTATATTGTAGTGCATTGTAGTAGGTTATAAGTAGAGTTATAAGCACCCTATATGGAGCTACGCCAATTATAACCCGACTTACAACCTGCTTACTAAATCCCCTGGGCCTCTAAAACACCGGCCAGTCTGAGGCTTCCCCGAATATGCGGATACCTGATTTAGAGGTCTTTGCATTGGCGGGTGGATTTCGGGCTCCCTCATTTTCTGAAACTCCCATGTAGAAATTATGAAAACTTTGCCTGCTACAATTGCCAGAATGAGGGTGTGTGCACACACACACATATATATATGCATCCGAACGACTTGCGTTCCCATGTCGATTTCGACTCCTATCTCAAAAGGCCCTAAAACCCCTTACCCCGAAAGCCTCAGTTACCTTAGTTAGCCCTAAAATACAGAAGCACGAAACCTTCAACAACCCGCAACGGACCTTGGTCATTTCGCTGGCGAGAATGACGCGAAGCTCTGTGCAGTCCTTCAAAATCAACTCGAAACTGGAAGAATCCGGGCTGTTTGGAATCGGTATTCCCGGGTTTTAAACCCAAAACCCCAAACTGTAGGATGTAGTGTTTAGGATTTCGGCTGCAGGGTGGGGCCCAAGACCGAGATCACTAGATCCTGGAATGGTGAAACGCTGTCCTTTCCCGCAGATCCCAATGGTGCGACCTTCACAGCAATCTTTCTGCTACGAGTTTTTGGTCGCAGCTTGTCTGAAAATGACAGAATAAGTGGTTGGTCTCGAGTTGAATCGTCGTACTAGTATCGCTACATTTTACAGCTTGGATATCTGCATTTGTATATACCTCTGTCGAGAGCACTGCATGTACATATGTATGTGTACATACGCAGAGCCAGTTGCACATGCTGGAGCATATAATGTTGACGTAGCATCTTTCAATATATATATATATATATGTATACATATATATATACATATGTATACATATATATATATATACACGTATGTATGCATATGCATCTGTATATGTCTGTGTGTACGTGCGCACATATGTATGCATACATGCATGCATGTGTATGTGTATATATGCATATATATATAGAGAGAGTGAGAGAAGTACATATGTCCAGTGTAACTATACATACAGGGTGCCACTTTGGGCATGTGTTGGCACAGTGGTGGTACACTGACACGATGCTACATTTCGCTGCATTTGTGTTTTTGTTTTCATCTTGTTGTCGCACTTGTCGTTGTGTTCTTTGTCTGAAAATCGTAGCCACTTTGGAAATGTATATATATATATACATATATTATATGTGTATAAAATGAATGCAAAAAAACGAAACAAGAACATACCTGTCATCTCCAAATGTCACGCGCCTCAGTGGAGAGGGACGGCTCGTGAGGTGAGAGGCAGACGGTCTCTCGCACAAATTCTCCGGTCACCTGCGAAAGCTGGGACGTCAGACGGTCTGAGCGGCGTGTGCAGGGGGTAGAACTTGTGCCAGGGCAGTTTGTATACCATTCCCCTATGTCTTTGCATGATGACAGGCAAGTTCTGTGCCATCCCATCATAGAATACTGCTGCGACACAGCAGAGTACGATGTCCTCCCAACAGGGAACAGAACGACATCGTCAAAACGGGGCGATGCAAGTCACGCTGTGAAGGAACAAAGTGAATTTCACTCCGAAAATGGTGCGACAAGACCTGCTCCCAAATACAGCGGTATGCTCCACCCTGCACATGCTTCGGAACCCGAACTCAAGACCCTCCGTTGGAATATCCAACGACGACGGGCATGGTCGTGGGCCTCGCCGGTCCCAAAAGCGATGTTCACCTGATTGGAGAGATGAGGTCCGACTCGGCGAAGCATGTCTAGACTGTGGTGGTCTTAACTCACAGGCCTAGCCAGCTAACTATCCACAAAGAAGTGACCATTGCTTTACACCCCTTGTCACGTTGCGTGAAAAAACCGAATGCGCTTTTGTTGTATAGTAGGTTTCTGAAGACGAAGAAACAAGTCTCCTAATCTCGTGGCTCGTGCAATCCTGACCGCGACTACAGTTTGCCAAGTAAGCCGCAGAAAGCCTTTGCAGCTGCGCCAGCAAGCCATCTCTGTATCCCGTTTCTGCGACCCTACCCGTGCACCTGATCGCGGCGAGTCGAGTTCTTCTCGACCTTCGGTGCTGCAGGTACAGAAACAAAGCCGGTAAGCAGCTCAAACGATCCAGTGCCAGTGCTCGAGCCTAGACTCAAGACACCTGATCGTTTAGACACAGCTAAGGAGCTGGATTGCCATCGTGGTCGATGTCAACTGCCGTGCCCGACTCGTTTCCTGAAGTGTTCGCTCTGTGATTCTAGCATGAAAATCGTCAGCCCTCCTTGCATGCCAAGCACCCTAAACCCTAAACCCTCATCCCTTAACCCTATATCTCTAAAGCTAGGGTTCACGAATGTAAGAAGCCGAGGCAAGCGCGGTAGAAGCGACGGTGGCGCGTACCTTGGCTACAATCGCTTTCGGGCCTGCACTTTCTATGCCAGGGTAGCTTCAACATGCTTCACCTCCGTCCTCTTCCAGTCACGAGGTGGGAGTTTCCGAAAATAGGGGACCCAAACACAGTACCCTAAATAGTAGGATCCTTATTATAAGGACCCCAAAATAAGGGACCCCTAATTTTCGGAAACTCCCAGGTGTGGATCGAGCTGAGGCACAAGTCTCCGTGTTACAGGTCGCGGAGGGCACGAAGAGATGAGCACTGCCTCGTGGCCGTGATGCGCTGTTTCAGACTTCAGCTAGACTTTCTCCAGCATCTGCCCACAAGCCTATACAGGCACTTCGACTTTCCAGTTTGAATAGAAGTAAAAAGGCCAATTTGCATCAGAGGCTGCTCAGGTGCCCTGGACTGCAGAAATGAGCACAAAGACCAACTGGTGTCAGCATCGGAGTCAAGCAAAGATAGAAGCAAGTCACTGCTACTGCAAACAAACCCAGACCCAGATCGGATCTCAACGACGCTGCGAACGGAATCCTACGGTTGATGATATAAACCCTGCATTACCCATAATAGGGAATATAATATACCATTATTCCCATAGTTTAGGGTCCTTAAGGTAATGCAGGATTTATACCATCAGCAGTATTTCTGTCGTTTGCAAGCCGAGACTCCGGTATCAAAAACGACGGTAAACGTCTGCTGCCTGCGAGTGATGAAACCACGGGGACCCTAGGGTTTAGGGTTTTGGGGTTTAGGGTTTGGGGGTTTAGGGTTTAGGGCTATAGGGACCCTTAGGGGGGTACGGTAGAAGCCCGAAAGTTGGAAACCCAATAGCCTCAATCCTTAAGAGTAATGTACAGGGAATCCCAGCACTATTTGGCCTTAGTCAGGTTTCCAACTTTATGGGGTTTACTGTAGGAGACTAAACTTCCTTAAATAGGCCTTATTAGGTCCTTAGTGTAGGTATTAAGGCCCCCTCCGCCCTCCCTCTACCCCCCTAAGGGTTCCCTGAAAGCAAACGAGCACCGTCAGCAGAATCACGGAAACGGATAGCTCAGGTTTGCACACTACATGCAGTGACATGCAGGCCACTACATGATCCCTTATGAAACCGCTTCAGGCATGCTCGACCGTTAAGTTGCATGTCTACTGTAGAGGCCTGAATAATTAGAATAGGGTTCGGGCCGATTATACTATAAGAACCCACCCAAAAAAGTATAGTTTGAGCTAATGAGCTAATTATGCAAGCCCCTATATTACTCCATCCCATGGGCTGGCCTCGGCATTCCAACGTGGATCTTTCCGAAGTAAGCAGTCTTGTATGAGACAATCTTGTTGTTCCGAATGACTGGCACATACCTCATGCACAGAATCTCACCTCTCGAACTCTGGCACTACGGTTAGGGGTTTAGGGCATCCGAAATTTTCAGGAACAACCTGCGGAGAATCAGCGAACCGCAGCTCACCACGCCGTGACCCCAAGCCCCTTCCTGATCAAGACTTGCACAAAATTCCGGAGGTGCAGCCTACAGTAAATCCGAAAATGCAGAACCCTGGGCAACCCTACTCATGCCAAGGGTGTGAGGGAACTTGTCGGGATGTTGGGACCATGGCAACATGAACGCCGTGTTCCCGCATAGTTTGGCGTAGCATCACGCTGATCTTGATCATAGAGGTCTTAATAGTTAGAATAGGGTATAGGGTTTTGGGGCCTATTACACTATAATCATAATAAGGAACCCTCAAAATAGTATAGGCAATTGTTTACGTCGTCATACTGTGATTCAGCTTCGCAGCTGCACGGATTTCTAGATGAAGCACGCTTTACTTTTCGGATGAAGTAGGCTCAAGATGCAGGGTATTCAAGGATATACCAGGCTCAACCATGCGATACAGGATTTGTACAGCTGTTCGGGGTACATTTTACTGAAGTAAGGAAGATTGCTGTAGCTATATCAAGCTCGCAATACTCACAGCATCGCGAAACCGGCTTTTAAGCCCACGCGTCATGGTAGACTCCCTCCTCGAAGCTTTAACATCCCCAGAACGACTCTGACACGGTGGGCCTGAGACTGCCTAGGTTGCTAATACAATGAGCTTTCTTCTAATCGCGTTGCTGCCGGCTACTTTTCTCTATTAGTTTGTTGCTACCTTGGAACTGTTGCTGCTGCTGCTGCTGCTCCTGGCAACGTGCCGAATAGCATAATATAGGGGCCTTAATAATTAGCATAAGGTATAGGGTGTTGGGGCCTATTCTACTATAATCATAATAAGGAACCCCCAAACTAGTATCGGTAATTGTTAAGGCCTGTATATTAAGAGTAACATCAGGGCCTCAAGCCCCCAAAACTAGCCCCTAAGCCTTAAAACCATGTCTACCTACAACCCTAAACCCTAGCCCTAAAGTCGAAACCCCCCCCTATAAGTGCCGAAGCAAGGGCTGCTTGTCCAATGGAATCGTAGCCACCGGATTTGCCTTCCATGCGGTTGGGTTTAGGGCTTGGGGTTTGGGGTTTAGGTTTAGGGTGAACCCAAAATTGCGGCATTAAGGGTCTGCGGTTTCGAAACTAGGACCTTTTCCGGGTTTAGTAATGACTGCTTGAGTTTCGGGGGTTTAGGTTTCCAAGAAGCTACGCAGAGGGGAGCGGGGGGCTGCACAACGGCATCCGCAGCATGCACGCTGCTGGCATTAGTGCCGGTTTGATTGCGAACTTGCTGCTGTTTCCTTTCTTCGGTTCCTGTGAGTGTACAACCCTACGAAAAGTCAACAAAGCCCGTCGGAGTCCCGATTGAAAGCCTTCGTGATGAGTGCTGATGCTCGATGCTCCTGTTCCTTCTGCCTAAACCCCCCAGAGAGCCCAATACCGCTTAATTAAGGAATATAGCGTAAGTCATAATATGAAGCCCTCTATAATTTAAGCCATACTCCCTAATTAAGGGATATTGGGCACTCTGGGCCTAAACCCAAAACCCTGAAGCCATCCCCCGTTCTGATAGGTTGCCTTACAGCCTGAGGCCCCGACAGGGACTGCTCCTTCTCGGACAAGACCGTTGACCGTAGCCAGGCCGGCAAAAAGCTTGAACATGGAGGCGAAAAGAGTCTCAGCACGATGCAAGAAAAGGGAAGTGGTGGAAAGACTGATATACCCTTTATAATTCCCATATACTCAGAGTCTTTCAGTAAAGGATACCCTTTAGCGTCCTCATAATACAGTTGTAGTGCCGTTATAGTCTTACGAGTTGGAAAAAATATAGTATACCCCCAAACCTAGACGCTAAACCTTCAACCCCAAACCCCTGTTTTGATTGAAACGTCAAGGGCTCGAGCCGAACACGGGCTCTCATCGAGAGGGATTGGCCTGGACCTCAAGGGTCCAGGTTTTTAGGACTTTAGGGTTTTCAGGGTTTAGGGGGTTTAGGCTTTCAGGGTTTCAGGGTTTAGGGTTTCAGGGTTTAGGGTTTAGGGTTTTGGGGTTTAGGGTTTCTTGGATTTATCCTAAGGTACTAATTTAGGGTGAAGAGAAAACTATCTGATAACCTCCCCAAAGAACCTTCTTCAGGGTTTAGGGTGTTGGGCTTTAGGCCTCAAGCCCAAAATCTTGTTCAAGGTGAGCGGCCATGAGTTCGCTTCACGTCGCACGGTGGGGTTTCGTGCGGGACGGAAGCTCAGGTACGGTACGCAGAAGCGTATTCTGAGCCCAAACGCATCCACGTTGGGTTCAGGCAGTAGGGATGCAAAGAGCCGATAAAGCATTAGCTATCATCACGTCAATGTGGTCGTTCGTGAAAGTGTGATTGGATCCGCGGCTGGAACCGAGCAGGCAGCAAGCGCAGTGGCGGCTCACACTCCTCTTTGAACCTTCTCGCAGTCCGTGTACGGTTTGACGCAATCCCCTTGCAGTCCTTCCGACACAACCTGCGCAAGTACTCAGTCGGAGCAGATGAAATCGCCTGCGGTGCTGCTCACCGGCAGCTGGTAGCTGCACATGAGATGTCATCAACGTCTGCACAATTCACTTGTACGGATCTAGACTGAGTCTCCCTTCGACTCGGCAAGGCTTCAAGCATATCTCCACTCATCGGATGAGGCACCTGACTATGCGAAGGAGCGAGTTTCAACAAGCTTGCAAGTTTGAAGCCTTGTAGGTCGATTTCCCCGAGCTTCCGCATGCAAGACACCCAATGCATGCAGCCAAGCTCTGACATCCAAGTGCAAGCAGAAGAAGCTGCGCCCTCTCTTAATATCGTGGTGGCTGGAGGTCTGCACAGCTGCTGTCCTTTCCATGGAAATCATCGGTGCAGTTTCTTCAGAGTCACCTTTGCAAGGAAAGCTCAGCACTTCTGCTGCACAATCGATGCTGCAAACAGTCTGCAATCTACTGCAGACCTTGAGATACCCCCGATGCCACAGATTGCCTTGGCAGCTAGCCTTCTGACATTCTCGGGGAGCTAGGCCGTGTAATGCTGTCACATTACGAACAGCAACAACCTGCTACTGCTGCCGCTGCTACTACTGCTACCAGATATCCCTTTTCGAAGTTCAATGATTTGTTCTGACTGATTTCCGATCGATTGTCATAGGTTCTTACATGGACAAACCTCAAGAAACATAATCGAGGAGTCATCGAAGTCTAGGGCAACTGTTGAAAAGCTCGCTGATTTTCTGAACTTTTCACAACCTCGCTGCACGATCTTCGCATTTTCGCAGTCTAATGTCAGAACTTCCCATCATTTCTCGATGATTTCCTCTGCGAGTTATCAACAGATCATCAGAAGACGATCGACACGCAGAACACTCGTTGAACACGCAGTTCTTTATCCAGGATAATCTACCGCATGATGAAGGGATGAGTGACAAACGTCTGGGGCTTGATTTCTGCAGGGAGCCGAATATGATTTTCGATGTTCGTTTGAAGGAGCTTATAGAAAACTGATAAGTCCCTATACAAAACCTCTAGAGTCCCGCCGGAGAGGATGATCGGACCAAAGATTCTTGAGCGCACATTTTGCTTGGACGACCGACTCCGTGTCCAAAAGGAATCACAATGACATGCTTCCGTTGGGAGGCCATAACTAACGTAATGTAGGGGCCTTAATAATTTAATAGGGTTTGGGGCTCCTTTCTAGTATAAGTTAGTTTTTATTAAAGCTCTTCTGTGAGCTACCGTCAAAATTGCCGACAAACTCAACACATCTCAACGGAATGTAGTAGCTCATCAGTGGGGACCCCAGACTTGGGGGCCCATCATGTGATCTCTGCGTAGTCCTACGTCTGTCCTGATTCCACTCAGGCCGTATTGACCCCCTTATTGACTGTAGCTCATGTCCCGTTATATAACCCTCCAATCGCTCTGTGGCAGCTCTGCACTTCTTCGACGATCACATGCAAGGCCAGAATTGTTGAAGGCCTAGAAGTGATTTTGAGAAGTGCGCGAAGCTTCGGCGGGGGGTGGGGTCTGAAAGCTTCGGCGAGACTGCAGGCCCACAACAGCACTCCGGGGCCCGGACTCGTTTACCACAAATAGGGGTCTTCATAATTAGAATAGGGGTTCCTTCAAAGGGTTCTTATAAAGGGTCTATAAGGGTTACGATAAGGGCTACTATAAGGGTTTAGTATAGGGGTCTTCATAATTAGAATAGGGTTGTGGGGTAGAATAATGAGGAACCCCCAAAGAGTGTTGGTACTTATTTAGGTCCCCACCCTACGTTCCTGATGTCGTGTGCCTGCGCGGGTTCTTTTAATTTCTAGCAGCGGATGAATTCTTGGCATCCAGATCAAAGGCGCCAATCGAAGCGACATGCTGCGGCTCTTGTACCGGCGCGGAGAGACCATGTGGCCTCAACCTTGAACTATGGGCTCGTCTCGCCTGGCAGGGAAGGCATCCACAATCCGAGCACAAGATAGGGTCCCCCAAGGTCCCCAAAATAGTACGGCACCTTTATAAAAGAGACCCCCAAAAGGGACCCTAATTTGCAGAACCACCCCTGTGTTGGCACATTGCACCACGTGATGCTGCAGTGCACAAGACTTCAGACATCGCTGCAAAGCTCGAACTTAACCACAAGATTCGGGAGTTTCCAAAAATTAGGGGTACCTTACTTTGGGGTCCTTATAATAAGGATCCTACTATTTAGGGTACTATATTAGGGTCCCCTAACTCTCGGAAACTCCCATTCCCCAGTCCCACCTTTCTTGCTGCCAAGCGTGCGCCTGCTGGAGATGCTTTCCGTGTCGGATAATTCCGTTACCTGTTCCTTCTGCCGTCGCACAGTACATGTTCAGACGCTTGCTTAGTAGCCATGTTCATGCGTCTTACTAAGTCCCTTCCAGCAACCTGAAGCATGGCTACAGAAGCAGGTGAATGGCTTGGGGTGGTTGGTTGAGGTCACGAGATGTGGCCGGATGGTATCACGTTTTTGGAAGCTTTTCAACAAGCCTCTGGGAGCTACAATGATGCACAGTAGGGGTTTGCCTTGAGACTTCGATGGGATTGTTGCCAAGTTGGTCGCCTACAATCCTTGAGCGAAACAGCTGTTGCTTGGATTCACTAGGCGGTCCTCACTTTGTTCACAGTAACAATCGTGCGGGGTTCGATCGCAGCAAGTGCTCTTGCTTGCATGGCATTCCCGGAGAACCTCTTCTTGCGTGCGGAGACGTCGCCCGAAGTCTTTCCTGAAGCACTATGCTGGCACGTCTGAAACGCACATCGCGAGCCTGCCGCAGGAAGTGTCCTCGGCATCGCTTGCGTGTGGGTGATGGCGAGTCAGCACCTGGCCGCTTCGTCCATCTGTGGTTTGGCATTGGCCTGACTATTATTATTATTACTACTATTATTATTATTACTATTATTACTATCATTATTATTATTACTATTATTACTATTATTATTATTATTGCTACTATTATTACTATTATTACTATCATTACTATTATTATTATTATTACTACTATTACTATTATTACTATTACTAATCTCAACAGCGCTTCTGCAGCCTGCCTTGGTCCAGGAAGACTTCTACCCCAGAACGACCCCAACACGACTGTTGATGGACAAAATCCTGCATGACCCATTATAAGGAATATACCATAATTCCCATAGTTTAGGGTCCTTAGGGTCATGCAGGATTTTGTCCATCATTTGGATTAAACCCATTAGAAACCAAACAAAACAGGTTAGAAGACCCATCAAGCAGCAAACAAAAACCCATTCGACAAACTGACAAACCATCAAGAACCAAACAGCCAGCCCAACCCCGAAACCCTAAACCCCTAAACCCTAACTCTCAAACCCTCCCATGTAGAACCAGCCCAAGGCAGAGGCTGGGACCTTCTGCGGCTTCGGAAAGGCATCGAAGGGCTGCCTGGAAAAGAATCTGCTTTTCTATGAGGGTTTAAGGCTTACGGGGTTAGGTTTTAAGTTTTAAGGGCAAGGGTTTAGGGTTTAGGGTGTAGGGGTTAGGGCTTAAGGGGTTTAGGGTTTAAGGTGTTAGGGTTTAGGGGTAAGGGTTTTAGGAGTCTAATTTATAGGTGTAGGGTTTGGGGTTTAAGGATAATGTAAGATAATGCTTTGGAGTTTTATTTGGGGGCTTAGGGTTTGGGGTTCAGGGTTTGGGGTTTAGGAGTTGAATTTAGGGGTGTAGCGTTTGGGGTTTAAGGATAATATAGGATAGTCCTTAGGAGTTGAATTTGGGCTTAGGGTTTGGCGTTTAGGGGTTAGGGTTTGGGGTTATTCGTTTAGGAGTTGAATTTAGGGGTGTAGGGTTTGGGGTTTAAGGATAATGCTTAGGAGTTTAATTATTTAATTCAAGGGTTTAGGGTTTGGGGTTTAAGGATAATGTTTAGGAGTTCAATTTAGGGGCTTAAGATTCGGGGTTTAGGGGGTTCAGGAGTTCACTTTAAGGTTTTAGGGATTGGGGTTTAAGGATTATGTTTAACTCCTAATTCAGGGGCTTCGGGTTTGGGGTTTAGAGCGCGTAGTATTCAGGTTTTATAGGGGTACCACATGGGTTCTATTAGGGTGCTATTCAGATGCTACTCGGGTTCCATCAAGGTTCTAATTGGGTACTATTGAGTTCTACTACTAGAAGAGGCACGGGACTTAGTAAGTAGGTTATACGTAGAGTTATAAAAATATAACCCTACTAATAACCTTACTTACTTCCCCTGCCCTTCCAAGTAGGGTTGTTAAGGAGTCTATCAGGGCGTTTTTGGGGTACTGTTCGGGCTCTACAAATTTTGCATTAAGTTTGAAACTTTTTGGATGGGATTCTGAACAATTAGTGAGAATCTTCCCTTGTCGTCCCAGTATAACAATCGCATAGCATATACCTCCAAAACATCATTCTACTTATCCAGGCCACTGATTTAGCAATGTATCATGGCATTGGGGCATAACAGTATGAGGGAAGCAAGCCCTACATCCTTACGCACGATTCCTCATAGAACCATTGTCGACCCTGTTAAATGCAGATTTTGGAGAGTATGACACAAGACGGCAAAACTCTCAGCTGCAGCTGCAAGTGGTTCAAGCGACCCCCGGTGACCTGACCAGTTTAGAGCCCAAATCCTTCACACTTGACGTCCTAAACCCTAAAACCAAAAGAAAATGTCCTAAACCCTAAAACCTCAATCATTTAACCCCAGGCAAAATATAGGGGCCTCAATAATTAGCAATAGTATTTTGAGGGTTCCTTGTTATATTTATAGTATAATCTACCTCCAAACCCTAGTCGCATTATTAAGGCCCTATACTAAACCCTTCTAGACCCTTTCTAAGAACCCTTTAACAGGACCCCTACTCGAAATAAAAAAGCCCCCTATACTACTGCTTTGGCCCTGGTCTGCCTGGGAGTCTCCCTCAGCCGCACTTGCCAGAAGCGGCGCAGCAGCACGTAAGGCAGCCTCGAAGGGGCTGATAGGGCATAGGGCTTTTAGGGTATATAGTATATAACCTATAAGCCCTATATACTATATAGGGCTTATAGGGTATATAGGGCTTATGGGGTCTCGGACTTTGAACAGGAAAAGTCAAACAAAGCAACTATATGCGCGCATGAGCAAGTGCAGGGATCTGTCTGTATGTATCTCCCTGACTATCTAGCTGTCTTTCTGTGTATGTGTCTTTCTTCTTATATCCACGTCTCTACCTATCTAGCTGTCTATCTCTCTATCTGTCTATCTTGCCGCCTGTATATCCAAAAACATCTCTCAATGTCTGTATCTGCCTATCTATCTATCTATCTAGCTAGCAACATACATAATAATTACATACATAACCCACATACAGCAAAGGATACAGAAATCGGATGTCACACTCTCTGCCATGAGCCTGAAACTTCTGTGGACGCTCGGAGGTCTCCTCCGACAGAACCGCCAGAACGGCCTGGAAGGAGAGGACTACTTAAAGGATCATGGGACTTAGTAACTAGGGTTATAAATAAGGTAACTATACTTACTAAGTCCCATGATCCTCCAAGTAGGCTGAGGATTGGGGTTTAGATGGGTTTAGGGTTTAGGGTTTGGAGATATAAGGTTTTGGGCGTTGGGCTTGGGGGTGAGGGTGTGGGGGTTTAGAGGTTCGGGTTTTTTTAGGGTCTAGCTTAGGGTCGTTTTCGGGGTGGGTTACCACAAGGGTTGCTACAAGCAGAACTTCAAAGATTACTCCAAGGGGTATTGTTAAGGCATACTATAAGCGACTCGGGTTTTGGGCCTTAAGAATTAGAATAGGGTTTTGGGGAATATTATACTATAGCCAAAATCAGGAACCCCCAAAGTAGTATAGGTAATTATTACGGCCCCTGTAGTCGGCAAATGCAACAAGCTTCAAAGCTACGAGCACTTCCTATTGATTTCGCAAACCTCAACGAAGACTGATGATGGCCCTGCAGAGTCATAACCACTGTCGGTACCGTCTTGCTTAGTAATCCCTAGTCCTGCCTCGTTTAGTCTTCTTCTAGGTTCCTGAGTCGCCCCTTGATAATAAGGGCACCCTTTTTCCTTCTATTTGGCTTTAATAAGGGAACCCAAAAAGAAAAAGGGCAAAAGGGTACACTACTCAGGAACCTAGTCTTAGTTACTGTGACATGCCCAGCCCAACTTCCAGTCATGCGGCCTTGCAGAGAACCGCCGAGATGCAGCTCATCACGGTGTTTCTGCCCATGCCCTGGAGTTCGAATCTCATGCACACCGCAGACCCTCGTAAATTCTACAAGCTTACTTGGAGGGGCAGGGGACTTAGTAAGTAAGGTTAGAAGTAGGGTTATAATTGGGGTAACTCCATTTAGGGTACTTATTACTCTACTTATAACCTACTTACTAAGTCCCCTGCNCTTAGTAAGTAAGGTTAGAAGTAGGGTTATAATTGGGGTAACTCCATTTAGGGTACTTATAACTCTACTTATAACCTACTTACTAAGTCCCCTGCCCCTCCAAGTAGACCCTAAACCCTAAACCCTATAGATCCCTTTTAGGAGCCCTTACTAAGTCCCCTGCCCCTCCAAGTACTCTACCCCCTCAGGCCTCAAAGCACCCCGAGACCCTTCGCTTTGGGGCTGGGCCTCTGTCTCGACAGCTGTGGCGTGGGCCGCACTCCGCAAACCCAAGAAGCCAGTGCACTCCTTCCAGCTGTAAGGGTTACCACAAGGCCTGCTAGAAGGCAGGGGTACTACAACTCTTCGTATAAGGGGTACTGTAAGGGGTTAGTAGAAGGGCCACTGCAGCGGCTCTATTGGGGACCCCGGTCCGATCTTCAAGTGGAGGGCCGTGGATGTGAGTTTGCTTAGGGCTTTAGGGTTTAGGGCTTTAGGGGTTAAGGGTTTAGAATCCGCAGAGGGTTTGGACCTACAGAAAGCTGTCATAGTGCCTGACTTCTCGGCCTGTAGGCTGTTCTAGACAGGAGCCGCTCGCGGGGTCTGCCAGACGTTCTTGCTTCAGAACTGCCAGAAAACGTGGGCATCTCAGAGAGAACCCAAGTTCTTCAGAGTCGCATCTATTCTTTCAGGCTCTCCGTCGCTCACAAAGCCTGCTCATGAGACTACATGGTCGAACGACGTCAAGCTAAGGAGGTCTGCATGCCTCGAAGATGAACCCTAAACCCTAAACCCCTGAACCCTAAACCCTGAAACCCTGACACCCTAAACCCTGACACCCTAAACCCCAAAGGCCTCGAAGATGATGCCAATCTCGCTCTTGTCAGTCTTGGACGAGGTCGCGGCCTTTCCAGCTCAGTTTTGTTGGTCTCAGAATCGCAAATGGGAGTTTCCGAAAATAGGGGACCCCAATATAGTACCCTAAATAGCAGGATCCTTGTTATAATGACCCCAAAATAAGGTATCCCTAATTTACGGAAACTCCCAAATTTAAATGCAGCCCATAATCTGGAAAATGCACGGACGGACAAACAACCAAACACATCGTTCCGCACGTCTAAGTCTACTGGCTACAAGCCTCACTTCTACCTTTTTACGCCGATCCATGAGGAAGAAAAGAGGACAGGATGGGGGGAGCGTTCAGAGCATCTGGAAGCCTCTAAAATCAGAGTTCCAGAATGTGGAGTCTGTTTGACAAGGATCCTAGTGTGTAGAGCCTACGTCATGCTCCCCGATGTTCTCAAACTTCCATGTAAAATTTGCTCCAAAACCCTGGAGAAAACGTGTCGGCAAGGCTGTGGACAGAGGCAGCGAGAGCCTAAGTCGCGGCTCATTTGGCAGACGCGAGGTTCAGTGTCCAAGTGCTTCCAGGTTTTTTGGGTTGGAGGTTTGGGGTTCAGGGCTTACGTAGAGGCATGGGTTTAGTTTTGCTGCGGCACTCCCACGGGCTTTGGGCTTCAGGGTTGAGTGACAGGCAAACTGCAGACTCCGGCTGCTTGAACTTGGCTTTCCTGCAAGTGGGACGTCGAGCTAGCTCCTAAATCCTACTACTATAGGGGCCTTAATAATTACCTATACTCTTTTGGGGGTTCCTTATTATGATTATAGTATAAAGGGCCCCAAAACCCCATTCTAATTATTAAGGCCCCTAAATCCTACACTGCAAACGCCGGATCACCTTCCAGAAGGAGCTGAGTCGCATCTGAAGCGCCACAAACTGGCCATAGAGGAATCGAAGACGAGCTTGGCGAGGCCAATTTTCCGTGAGATCCTTCGAACAAAACTGAATGAGGTTTCAAGGTATGTTAGGCTATCTACTACAGTGTACTTCTACAGGGCAGAAACCCGAATAGGGTTTCGGCGTATATTCTGGCTGCATAGTTATATACGGGCTGCAAATACATGCTTCGATCTATGGGTCCCCTAACAGTCAGAGAGCACCGCTACGACCATCACGACCGCGCGAACTGCAACCACGACCAGGAGACCATCAAACCCGAGGAGACCACCAGGACCACCAGCATGCTTTGCCCTAAGTACTTGTGCATTGAGGACCGAATGCTTTCCCCCGAGTACTGGCTGGATTTGGGAGGATGCGGTTGCACGGCAGAAATTCTTTCCCCAAGGTATACATTGCGGATCCAGGACTGGCGCGGGACTGTGCTCCCCCAAGGAAAGGCGCGTTTCCTGACCACGGCGCCTAGGCTTCCCCCCGTTCACTAGTGGGATCCAGAAGGACACCCTCACTCCTTTCCACTTCCGCCAAGTACTGCTGCAATTCAAAGTTTTCAAGAGCGGAAAATGGTCCATGTATTGCCCTTGGGTGCACCACGGCCCGAGACGTGCGTCTCACGGATCCTGTGTAAATAATAATAGCGTATCCTGCAAATAATCGTGGGGAACCATGTTTCTGCGCGTCAGTCAGTTCTCGTTACTCTGGACGCAGGAGGCCCATAGTGTTGCCACAGTGTTTGGGGAAGAACAACCAGTATTGTACGACTTATACATCTTAATAAAACCTTACAAGGCTCTGCAAAACAACCCCGAAAACTCGCAGAAATCCCGACGGTAGCACCTAATATAGGGGCCTGAATCATTAGAATATGGTTTGGGCTGATTTGTCAGAGACTTTATCATAAGCAACCCTAAGAATTTCTAGTCCAATAACTATATGGCCCAAGATGGTCCCTGCACCCTAAGCCCCTGAACCCTAAACCCCTAACCCCAAGTCCCCAAACCCCGAAACCTTAAACCCTAAGCCCCTACCCCTGAACCTTAAACCCTGAACCATATCCCGGCTCTGGGAAAAGATTTCCGCCTCGGCCTTCCGCCGACCGCCGAAGGGCGCCAGGCGCCGCAGGCAACGACCGGAGAGCTCGGCGGGAAGCACTGGGAAGTCGCCTCTCTATGCAAGTTTAAGGCTTGCGGGCTTGGGTTTAGGGATTAGGGGGCGCTGGGTTTCGCGTGTCTTTCGATAGAAAAGCGAAAAGCGCTGAACACAGTTCGTAAGCTGCATCGCTGGCAGAAAACTCTCGCCTTCGCAGAAGTCCGGGCCTTAGTAAAGCTCCAAAACGCGTGGAACGCTTCTCGAAGCTGTCCACAGAGACATGGTGACATGCGGATGTTTGGAAGTTCTTGAGAACGTGAGTCTTGTATGGATGTCTACACAGGTGCCCCTAAACCCTAAACCCTAAACCCTGAACCCTAAACCCTAAACCTTAAACCCTAAACCCCAAACCCTGAACCCTAAACCCCTAAACCCTATCTATGGAGACCTGCAACCTGCTCTAGCGGTTACGTTACACAATTCCCTTTACAAAGCATCGTCGTTCTATGGACCCCCTGAAACCCCTTCTTAACACCCGAAACGCCAAACCCCCCCACCGTAATACACAACAGCCCGAAATCCAAGAGCACCCATTCCTCAGCTCCTTTGTGGTGCAACCCGGGCACACTGCAGCTCCGCTAGCAGAGATTGGATCCATTTTGCGCGGCAGCTCCGACCTCGCTGTCCACGGCCAAGGAATGTGTACATATACACATCTATTTATCTATCTATCTATCTAAATATCTATCTATGAATCTCAATGTTATAGTCCTTTACACATTCACCAAAACCTAATAGTATAAGCCCAACTTACATGTTTATGCAGTGCTCCCGCAGCTAGTACTGAGTCTATCCATGTTCGTCATGATAGGAGTCGTGGCCAGATGATATCACGAGTACGGATACACGCATACAGACATGGACACATACACATACATACGCCCATGCATACACACGTACTGACATACATACATGCACATGGTAATATGGATATGCACTTGGTCTGGCCGAGCTCACAGCTGGGGGCTGGGAACCTGCCGCCAGGAAGCCAGAGGCAGCGAAGGCGTTGGAGGAGACGTCGCTTGGCACAGCCGCACCCAGGACCTTGGTATGAAAGATGAAAGCGCAGCTTTTTCGAAGGTGAGGCTTTTTGGTTCGACGCTGAGAAGTTGGCCAGCTTTTGCGGTGCAAGCCATAGTAAGGCGGCGAAGCCCTCACGCAGTCCTGGGAGATTCAGAGAAGCTTGAACGTTGTAGCTTGATTGCGGGGCACCCCTCGATCCACAGCTTTGTTGTCAAGAACATATTCGTGGATGCACAGCCTTGCTTTGTGTACTGCAGAATTTGGGGTGCACGTTCTTGTGCCTGCCCTCTCTATAAGGGAATAGTCGGTGATTGCGTGGGTCGTATGCAGTGCAAGCAGCGAAGCATGCAGGAATTGACGCTTGGGGGTTGCTCTAAACTTAGGTTCCAGTTTGGGAGCAGAACAGAATAAATAAGAAGACGGAGCACACTGCATTTGTTGCCCCGAAGGAAACTCAAACAGCGGGCCTCTGATCGCCTGATTTTCTGAGCACCCCGCCGTGCTTCCCTCCAATTGGGAGTTTCCAAAAATAGGGGACCCTAGTATAGTACGCTAAATAATAGGATCCTCATTATAAGGACCCCCAAATAAGGTACGCCCTATTTTCGGAAACCCCCAATTAGCACGATCTGAATTCTGTACTTTCCGAAAGCATGCAGGTATGAACTCTATAAACCACGGATGATGCGAGAGCATGTGATTAATAGTATTCCAATGAACCCATAGAAACTACTGTGCACCTGGCTGAAGCCTCGAGCCTTAACCCGTAAACCCTAGACCCCGAAATCCTCAAGCCCAGAAGACCTGAAACTGCAGGTTCAGGGTTTTGGGTTCCCTAAGTAGTATGTTACAGTATCTTACACTATCTCACCCTATCTTGTAGTACGAATACCGTGAATGTAATTAGTCACAAACCCGACTAAGCTCCAGGGAGTGTGATTGCAGGCAGGAGGCCGCGCGGAAGTGCAACTGCAACTGCCTGTGGGCAGGTGTGGGCTTCATAACACTTGCTTTTGGCGTAGATTCTAATATGTAATTTGTAAGAATATCGAATATCCCCTTATACTCCCTTAACCATGATGCCACAACTCTACAGGGAGGACGAAGGGATACGATTTTTGCGGGATTGAGGTGCCTGTGGCTCGCTGCGCGCCAGGGACTGTAGGAGGAGCCCGGCGCTGCGGCGCATCACATGGTCGGTGAAGAGCGCGGCAAAAGTCGCCTGGGATCTTGCTTTGTTCAAGATACCACAGTAGGGAACGCCATTATTTACTATGGATCCCCATTATGGGAACTAAAAGGATTTCTATAAGGACTACTATAGAGCCCTATTATGGTAACTAAAAGGCTAGGTCCCTTAACAAGAACCCAGTCGCGGTCGCCATGGCGGTTGGGTGGCCGCCGATGCCCGCACGTTGCAGAGCACGTGCGGCATCCAAGGCGCTGCTCCGTACCGACACGTCACCTGGACAATTCTCCAAAGTAGGGTAAAATAGCACGGCACCCTCATGAAACGGACCCATGGGACCCTAATTTGGAGAACTACCCACCTGGCTCGGGACGCCGGTGTAGTCCATGACGGACGAAGCAGAGAACTGCCGGGAGATGGGAAGAGAGCCGGGCCATTGCAGAGCCGGCAGAGTGGAAGTGTCTGGCTCCTTTGCCGGTCTCCTTGGCTCCCTTGCCTCAGTCTCTGGCGTCTGACATAAGAAAGCAGCGTCATGATAAAGATAGATGGAGAGATTTAGCAACGCCCTAACCCTAAAGCCTGCATCCCGTAGAACCTTGCAGAATCCTACACCGGCACCCCTCTAGAACCCCAACGCCGTTAACCAGGAAAGCCCGGACATGGAGCGGGGAGTTTCCGAAAAATTGGGGGCACCTTATTTTGGGGTCCTTTTAACAAGGATCCTACTATTTTAGGGTGCTCTGTTAGGGCCCCCTTATTCTCGGAAACTCCCAGCGATCTTTCAGCCATGGCACTGCCGGCTTCCGTGCTGAGATGCTCGCAAAGGCTGGCCAGAACCTGAAGTGACTTATTTAAAGGGCTCCTTAAGGGGTGCTATAAGGTTTACTGTACTTAAAGGATCACGGGACCTAGTAACTTTAAAGGGCTCCTTACAAGGGTTCTATAGGGGATCTGTTTTGGTTTAGGGTACTTAAAAGATCATGGGACTTAGTAACTAGGGTTAAAACGGGCTCTTTAACGGGTTCCTTAAAGGATCATGGGACTTAGTAACTAGGGTTACAATGAGGTCACTATACATATAACTGCCTATCGCCACTAAAGTACATAGTACAAAGTAACATAGTATGCTTTGGGTACTGTGTGGCTATAATATGCAGTCTACAGTGTATGAAGTCAGTTAGAGTCTCGTCTAGTGTACTGTAGCATTTGGATGATGTCGTTTATGCTAAATAGTATAGAGTACATCGTATGCATTGTATAGCACCATTGTATAGCGCATAGTATAAGGTATACCGTATGTACTGTCTGGCCAGTTTCTGGCCTTTTGGCCGACAGTCTATAGCTTTTAAGTTGGAAGTAAGGTATAGGCATAGGCATGTCCAGGGCGAATGCCACAGCCGCACCTCCAGCGAGCGCGTGGCGAGTATCTCGTAGCCGCTTACGGTGGAGTCGCCTTTTCAGGGTGTGGGGATGCAGGATTAGAGTTTTTGGGGCTTACCCGGCTTCAGGGTTCAGGGCTTAGGGGTTTAGAGCTTTGGGGGTTTTAAGTTTCAAGGCTTGGCCTCTCCGGTTACAGGGTTCCGGCGACTCTAAACCCTAAACCCCTAAACCAGAAACCGTTTAGTTTTTTTTTTCCGTCTGCAGAGCGGGTTTAGGGTTTGGGCTTTGAGGAATCCCCGAGTCGAGTTCCTGGCCTGAGAGCCCAGCAGCCAGGACCGCTTCCTGAGCTTTTTGCTAAGATTTCGGGTTTAGGGTTGATCAATAGGGTTCCGTAAGGGATCTATAGGGTTTAGGGTTTAGGGTCTACTTGGAGGGGCAGGGGACTTAGTAAGCAAGGTTATAAGTCCCTTAATTGGGGTTGTAAGAAATTATAAGTATAGTTAGTATAGTTACCTTATTTATAACTCTAGTTACTAAGTCCCATCAGTCTAACCTAGCATAACATGTTACTAACTATAGAACCGTGTTATTTTTTAGGAACTCAGTTGAAGCTGTCATTACAGGGGAAGATTTACTATAAACACCCTAAGTTTTACAATAGAGCCCCCTACTAGGCAGGAGTCTAAGATAAGTTATCATAATAAGGAAATGTTGTTATTTAAACCAAAACCCTAAACAGTTTTAATTTTTTACAACAACAATAAGAAGCAAAAGCCTAAGCTCCTTTACCAGAGCCCAGCTTCGAATTTTGGTGATGCCACGAGTTGAATGTGCCGCCGGAGAGCAAAGCCCACAGCAAGGATCCTTTCGTCTTTGCTTTAGGGTTTTAGGGTTTAGAGGTTTTTGGATGGTTTTTTGTTTTGGGGCTTTAGGGTTTTTAGGGCTTAGGGTTTTTGGATGGTTTTTGTGCCTCTCCATGGGAAAACTACTGCTTGCTACAGGATTCGTGGCTCCTTGTTTTGTGTAAACTTGCTTTTTCAGTGCAGCTTTTGGGGATGATCCGTGGACCCCGACCCCAAATCTGTGTGGCATATGCGGATATGGCGTCATATGTGCCGGTCTAGGTGGCATTGCTCCTAACGATCTTGCGATAACACTGCTTCCCAACAGCAGCAAGTTACTGCACATTTCCTAAACCCCAAACCCGCAACCTGGATCCTAAACCGTATAGGGGCCCGATGCCCGACAAATCCAAAGCGCGGAATGTCCGATGCCTGCTTTAGCGCTTTGGATTTTGTGGCTCCCTTAATTTCCCATAAGTGGGGCCTTAAGCTGTTCGAGTCCCTTGCTTTGTGAAACTCTCTATGACTCCTTAGTATACGCCGCAGACCCCCCCCCCCCGCCATAGCCCTAAACTCGAAACACTGAACCCTCAACTCTAAACCCCCGACCTCCTACACACCCAAATGATCCCGAAAAGGATCCCTCAACCCTAAACCCCCACCCCAGTAGCCCTAGACCCCTCTGGATCCCTTAAAGCACCCTCAAACGATGCCTAAATCCCTAACCCTAAATCCCTAAACCCTAAATCCCACACTAAAGTGGTTATTAGGGTTTAGAGTTAGGGTTTAGGGTTTAGGGTTTCTGCTGCCGTGGTTCAAGGCGGGAAGCGGTGCAGTGTTGCCAGCGGTGGCGAACGACTGCCAGGCTTCTGGGCTTTGTGGCATTTCGGGCCTTGAAGGGTTCCTTTAACGGTTCCTTCAAGGGTGATTATAAGGGTTCCTTTGAGGTATAATAGGCCTCCCTTTAAGGGTTCCTTTAACGGTTCCTTCAAGGGTGATTATAAGGGTTCCTTTGAGGGTACTATGGGGTTCTTTAATAGGGCTCCCTTTAAGGGTGACCATGGGGTTCTATAATGGGCTCCTTTTAGGGGTGACCCGAAGGCTTTCCTTTAGGGGTTTGGGGTTTTAGGCTTCAGGCGCTTCAGTTTAGGTGAAGGAGCTCGGGGTTACCAGGTTTCGCTTCCATGTCTTACGCAGGTGGCGTCTGGAGAGCTATCCCCACCCCCCTTCAGATTTTGATACTATAGGGGCGATAATAATTAGAATAGGGAATTATACTATATTTATAATAAGGAGCCCCCAAAATAGTATAGGTAATTATTCAGGCCCATATAGTAGCCTTGTAGTACGGGTTCAGAAGGTTTAGGGTTGAGGGTGGATATAGGGATTCTATATCCACGTCGAGGCTGCTTTTCGTGTGAATCCCTGGCTGAGGTACAGGAAGGGGCGAAAGCGCCCCTCAACACGACGGCATAAGCAAGCCAAGCAGATTCAGGTCGATACGCTGGCGGATGGACAAAAAAACACTGTGAAGGGGTACTGTCAAGCAGAAGGGCTACTGTGAAAAACCCTAAACCCCTGCAGCCCGAAACTCTAAAACCCTGAGCAATAGACTAAAATGCTACACCCCAAACCCCAGACAGCCTCTAACACACTAGACTTCGAACTTCCAGTCAAGCCCAACTATCCTAAAACCGTCCAGCCCCAAGCCCTGGGCCCTTTGGCATCTTTGCTGCTAAACTGGGTTCTTGCCAAGGGTTTTTTTTTTCATAGATCGCTAGTATGGTACCTTAAACCTTGAACCCTAAACCCTTAAAGGAACCCTTATGGATCCCTTAGGATTCCTTAATTCCTGAACAAGAACCCAGTAAAGGCCTCACAGATCTGAAGGAGATCTTGGGCAATCAGGGTGCCGGCACCCACACCGCGACTGGGAAGAAGCATGGGGAAAGGGATCCATAGGGTTCCTTAAAGGGATCTATACTTGGAGGGGCAGGGGACTTAGCAAGGGTTCTTAAAGGGCTCCTTAAAGGATCTATAGGGTTCCTTAAAGGGATCTATAGGGTTTAGGGTTTAGGGTCTACTTGGAGGGGCAGGGGACTTAGTAAGTAGGTTACAAGTAGAGTTATAAGTACCCTAAGTGGAGTTACCCCAATTATAACCCTACTTATAAACGACTTACTAAGTCCCCTGCCCCTCCAAGTAGGGTTCCTTGAACGGATCTATAGGGTTCCTTAAAGGGATCTATAGGGTTTAGTTTAGGCTTTAGGGTCTACTTGGAGGATCAGGGGACTTAGTAAGTAAGGTTCTAAGTACCCTAATTGGGGTGATAAGTAATTGTAAGTATACTTAGCTTATTTATAACCCTAGTTAGTAAGTCTCATGATCCTTTAAGTGGGAAGAACCATGGGAAAACCAGAAAAAGCCTTCCTTCTGATTGTAGGAGTTCTATCAGCATTCTATGAAGGGTTGTATATGGGATTCTATAAGGGCCCCATGGGGGTTCTATTACAAAGAAGTCCATCTTGCAAGACCTGTCTGAGATAGCGGGCTTACTCAAACAGCCCAGTATCCTATAGTGAAGGAACCCAGAGCCTCCAAAACCCCTTAATTCAGGAATATACCTTAAATTATTATAGGATTCCTAATATGATTTAAGGTATATTCCTTAATTAAGGGGTTTTGGAGTCTCTGGGAATGTTTAAGGGGCTTGCCATTATGTTTTAAGGCGTTCCTAAGTTGCGAACCCCATAAAACCCTTAAAACAAAACCTTATACAAAAAACCCTATAACATAACCCTAGAACACCTCAATGCATATTCCTTCATTGCGGGATAATGGGCTCTCTGGGTAGTTTGCTGCCGAAGTGCGGTGCGCAGAGTCCCAACTCAGCCGTCATTTCATCAAGATCGCCTGGATCACGGGGACTTACGATGATATGAATCCTGCATTACCTTAAGGACCCTAGACTATGGGAATTATGGTGTATTCTTCATTACGGGTAATGCAGGATATATCATCAACCGTATCTATAGGGTTTGAGGGTTTAGGGGGCTTTGGAAGTAAGGTTATAAATGCCCTAACCCATTAGTGACCGTATTTATAATCCTAGTTACTAAGTCCCATGATCCTTCAGGCAGACGCCAAAGACAGATTATATCGTATTATGCTATTAAGGAATCTAGACAGGGCTGCCGCAATTAGAGTAAATAGGGCCTGAGGGCTCTTCACACTATACTGCTATTTGTTCCGGCCTCGATCCTAATCTCACGCCCCACGAGCCTAAACCATAAACCGTAGGACTGTCATTACATACTACCTTTGACCTCTTCTGAAAGACCCGAAGCCCTCAAACCCTTATAGAAGCCATATAGAACCCCTGACGGGAAGCCTTCAAGTAGCACTGAAAAAGATCGCCATGCAACTGCAAAGGCGTCTATGAAAGCCCACAACACCCTACTACAACCTTGTAGGCCCGACTGAACGGATCATGGGAGACGTAGTAACTAGGGCTATAAATAAAGTGGCTGTATGTATCAACACCTTTTAGCCCAAATTAAGGTGCTTCTAACCTTGCTTACTAAGTCCCCTTATCTTCCAAGTAAGAGGCCCGATTCCTAAGGCTCCCTGGTTTGAAACTCATAGTTTAGAGGGTCCTTAGGGTATTGCAGCATGTATATCATCAACAATAGTTTTTGCTTATGTGCTGGATGTACGCAAGTATACAACCCCGGCAAAAGACAACTTGGAGGGGCAGGGGACTTTGTAAGTGGGTTATAAGTAGAGTTATAAGTACCCTAAATGGAGTTACCCCAATTATAACCCTACTTATAACCTACTTACTAAGTCCCCTGCCCCTCCNGTTATAAGTAGAGTTATAAGTACCCTAAATGGAGTTACCCCAATTATAACCCTACTTATAACCTACTTACTAAGTCCCCTGCCCCTCCAAGTAGACCCTAAACCCAAAACCCTATAGATCCCTTTAAGGAGCCCTTTGAGAACCTTTACTTTAGCTTCTCGTCGAGCAGCAGAGTTCGCAGGCGGTCGCTGCAAGCCTGGCGAAGCGCGACTGCGTAAGCTGGGCTTAGGGTTTGGGCTTTCGGGTTTGGGGTTTGGGGTTTAGGAGTTTGGGGTTTAGGGTTTAGGGCTTCGGGTTTAGGGCCTAGGGTTTAGGGTTTGTGTTTAGGGTTTAGGGCCATAGCAGGTTTTACAAGGGCTTCTATCAAGTATCGGAGGGGATCATTTCTGCTTCGATGAGCTGCATTTTTGCACAACTTACTACCCCAATAAGCCACAGAAATAACAGGTTAAACTTTCCGATTCCTACTAAACTATAAGAACCCAAAAAGTTTAACGGTTAGGTATTGGGGATCTAAGACAAGTAACTCGTGTCGTCCTACCAGGAGAAAGCTGCAAATTGCAATCGGCACCCCAGCCAGAAGCCTCTTCAGTTTAGGATTACGGCTTCTTTTGTACTAGGGTTTAGGGGCCTAGGGTGTAGGGTTTGTCGAGCTACATGTTTTCTGATATGTGGGTGTCTTTAGCTTGGCATGGGAAGTCCTTCCGAACTAGTATATTTTGGATCTGCGTTCCTCTCAATATCCGCACTGTAATGCTACATAGGACACCCCTAAATCACGTCCCTCTGCGGTCCAATACAGATTCCCGAATCGCAGATTCCTTGTTAATATAGGGGCCTGAATAACCCTAAACCCTAAACCCCTAAACCCTAAACCCTAAGAATCGGGTTTTGGGGTGCATTATACTAGATTTATCATCAGGAACCCCCAAAAATTGAGGCCACCATACTAATAACTAGAATAGGGTTTTCAGGGCCCATTATACTATAATCATAATAAGGAACCCCCCAAAATAGCATAGGTAATTATTGAGGAACCCATACTAAGCCCCCGTAATACCCCTTCAAGAAATCCTTATAGACCCCCTTTAACCGGAACCCTTTAAGGGGAACTCTCTTGTAATTCTTTAGGCCCCTATATTATAATACCCGTATAGATCCCTTATAGTAACCCTTATAGACCCTTTATAAGAACCCTGTAAAGGAACCCACTAAACCCTAAACCCATAAGAAGTGCTAAAGTTCCCATATTAAACCCTATCATAGCCCTTATGATAATCCTTCTAGACAGACCCCTTTAAAAGGAACCCTTTAAAGGGAACTCTAAACCCTAAACCCCTAAGAAGTGCTAAAGTTCCTATATTAAACCCTATCATAGCCCTTATGGTAATCCTTATAGACCCCTTTAAAAGGAACCCTTTACAGGGAACCCTAAACCCAAAAACCCCTAAGAAGTGCTAAAGAAGGTTCCCTCGGAAAAGTCTCGACGAGAAGCCATGCCGCCCGCAGTAGGCCGCCCGTCGGCTCCGTCTGCTGAGCCTTCGGTAACGGGGCGAACTACCTTCTGTAACAAAACACTCCTCGCAGTACAACTTTGCATACCGGTCTCCGTCTCGCAATCTTTCGATCAACTCTTGTTGAACACATGCAAAACACAGGCCTTTACATGTCTAGCTGCTATATGTGTCTATGTCTATGTATAGATACACCTATGTATCTGTACATAATCTCATACGTGTGTACATAGTGCAAGGGATGTGTGTCTCAGTTATGCTCAATCACGCTCGAGACTCGCACCTGGATGCGCAGCAGCTGCATGGCAGGGCGCAGGTGATGGCGGATGGGACGCAAACTCCCCTCCTGAGCTCTTCTGCCCAGACCCCCGGGAGGATCCAAAAAGTAGATCCCTTAATGGGGGTTCCTATAAAGTACCCTTAGTAGTATAGGGCCCCAAATTAGGGGATCTACTTTCTAGATCCTCCCTAAGGTCTGGGTGTGCTCTGGAAAGCCTGACTCCGGAAATCCTGCACCCCGGGCTCCTTACTTGGAGGGGCTTTAGGGGACCTAGTAAGGGTTCTTAAAGGGCTCCTTAAAGGGATCTATAGGGTTCCTTAAAGGGATCTATAGGGTTTAGGGTTTAGGGTCTACTTGGAGGGGCAGGGGACTTAGTAAGTAGGTTATGCGTAGAGTTGTAAGTACCCTAAATGGAGTTACCCCAATTATAACCCTACTTATAAACAACTTACTAAGTCCCCTGCCCCACCAAGTAAACTCATCAACTGTTGCATTCATTATCATATTACCATTCGTACTATCACTATTATCATTCTGATTACAATTTAACCTAGGTTCCTGAGCAGGCCCTTGATAATAAGGGCACCCTTTTTCCTACTAATTATGTAGCTTTGATATGGGAACCCAGCAAGAAAAAGGGCACAAGGGTACTACTCAGGAACCTAGTAACTCATCAACTACACACTGGAGCCAAGTCACTGCGTTTGCCGCAAGGCAAAGGCAGCGCATGGCGGGTCGGGCGAGCCGACTGCTGGCGGCAGCTGCCAGCCTGTGTCTTGATGACATCGGGGCCTTAACCGTTTGAATAAGGGTTTGGGGCACATGATACCACGGTCGTAAAAAGGAACCCTAAGCGATAGCATTTAGTAATTGATATTTTGTTGCTGTGCTAAGACAATCATGCTGCATTGCTGGCAATCTAAACAAATGACCTAGTGATTGCACGACTGGTTAGTAACAGTCAGTGCCAAGACGAATAGCGCCATGGTTGTTTCTCTGTACTAGCACGCACATGACGGTCAGAAATATCATATCTCAATGGAGCTGGTAGGTGCAGACCTCATGTCTAGTATAGTTATGCTCTGATGACGCCAACGTAGTTTACTTGCATGCTGTTGCTTATCCACGAACCGCCACGAACATCTCGGCGACTCAACGCCAGTGCACCGTGACGTAGTCTCTATAAACACCCGAAAAGACTGCATTCAACTTCTTCAAAAGTTTCGTAGCTGTCTCCGTAAATACCTATGTTACAAGACTCTATTGGTCTTATAAGCCATTCTCAGTCAAACCCTAAACCGTAAGCCCCTAAGCGCTAGACCCCTAAACGTTATAGGGCCTTAGAGGAACCTTTAGAAGGAGCCTTCGAAGGAACCCCCCAACACCAAGTAAGGAGATAAGACCCCTAAACCTTTATAGAACCCGTATAGACAACTTAGAGGAATCCTCCTTATTCGAAGGAACCCCCAAAACCAAGTAAGGAGATAATATAGGGGCCTGAATATTTAGAATAGGGTTTTGGGGTCCATTATACTATAATTATAATAAGGGCCCCCAAAACAGTGTAGGTAATTATCAAGGCTCCTATATTCAACCCCATCATAGCCCTTATAGTACTCCTTATAGACCCCTTTAAAAGGAACCCTTTCAAGGGATCCCTATTCTAAATTTTTAGGCCCCTATAGTAAGAACCCTCTGCCAAACTTCCCTGCATGTGGGTGGTTGTCAAAATTATGGTCCCTTTTTGGGTCCCTAATATAGTACGGCACCTAATATTCAGGGTACCCGACAAGGGGCCATAATTTTGACAACCACCCATGTGGAGGCAAGCGGCTGATCCAGGCGCGCCTTGGTAGCGAGCTTCGGACTACAATACAATACGGTTTAGGCTTAGTAAGCAAGGGTTCTTAAAGGGTTCCTTAAAGGCATCTATAGGGTTCCTGAAAGGGATCTATAGGGCTCCTTAAAGGGATCTATAGGGTTCAGTTTAGGGTGTAGGGCCTCGAGGGCCCCCCCTCCCCCGTACTTGGAGGATCACGGGACTTACATAGTTTTTATGGTTATAAGTACCCTAATTGGGGTTATAAGTAACTATAAGTATAGTTACCTTATTTATACCCCTAACTACTAAACTCCCATGATCCTTGAAGTGCGGTTTAGAGTTTGCTATAGTTAGATGTGGTGTTTGGGGGCTTGGGGGGTTTTCGGGTTTAGGGTGTAGGGTTTAGGGACAGGACAGTACAACATAATACGGTTTAGAGTTTAGTGCTTCAGGGTTTAAGTTGTTGGATTTAGGGACAAGACAATGCAACTTAAAATCATTAAAGCTAGTAGTATCTAGCATAATCTAGCATAAGTCAAATATCACCTAATATCAACCCAATATAAACCAAGTTCAAACCAATCCAGCCAAATATACATCTAACCTAGTCGCAGATGTTGCGATGCGGCCCAACAAATGACTATAACAGAATATGATACAAGTTCTAACGTCATGGTGGTCCTTGCTTCTCGTGCCGGTGTATTGACATCTCCGTGTCTCGGGGTCAGAAGGCTTGGGAGTAGCATGTGGGTAGTTCAATAAATTAAGGTCCCTCTTTAAGTCCCCAAATAATACGGCACCCCTGCAAAAAGGAACCCTAATTTCGAGTTCTTCGCATGTGGAGATGTCTGAACGACCATCTGTAATGTAGGGGCCTTAATAATTAGAATAGGGTTTTGGGGCCCATAAGATTATACTTATAATAAGGAACCCCCCGCAATAGTATTCTTCTTCTTCTTCTGACGGACCTTGGAGCCACACAATAGTATGGCCAATTATTTAGGCCCCTCTGTTAGCATGTCCGCATCTCGGTCCCCTGCCCACGCCCAAGGAGACAGCATCCGGGCAAGGTAGAAGTCGCCTGTGCTCTTCCAGGAAAACGTAAAATCAAAGAACTGTCGTGAAGGACTGTCATTGCTTAGCTACATCGTTCCTACTCCGGTTCGTATTGCCACGATGACGGCGACGACGACTATTACTGCTTGATTCGTGGATCAAGGCAGTGCCCTCACAGCAAAAAATCAAAGAGCTGTGCGGTCTGAGTAGTGGGCCAGCAGCGCTGCTGTCTCCTAAGTACATGCCAAAGCAATGCTGAAGCTAAAGATGCGAACATGCTGTATAGACTCATCCATCATGTACTTAGGGCCCTGCTACTTGTAATGTGGTCTCCTGATTAGTAACCCCCCCAAACAACCAGACCCTGCGCAATAGTAATGTGCATTTTTTGGGGGGCCGCCTGAGTTGTTTGGCGGGGCCGGGGTCGAAGTTGTTTGGGGCCGGGGCTTTCAGTAATTAGTAGTACAGTTAGTAGTACAGTAGTACAGTAGTAGTACAGCAGTACAGTTCTCCTCTATCTTGCCTGTGTCTGTCTCTCTTCTTCCAAGGCGTCACTGTGTAGTAGGAGTGCTTATTTACCTAAACCTTAAAAAATTAACACCGGGACGGGTTTTAGGACTATTGAGGNTCTCCTCTATCTTGCCTGTGTCTGTCTCTCTTCTTCCAAGGCGTCACTGTGTAGTAGGAGTGCTTATTTACCTAAACCTTAAAAAATTAACACCGGGACGGGTTTTAGGACTATTGAGGCGGGGGTTCATTATTACGTGCAGGCCGAGTTTAGCCCTATTGAGGGGACCTTATTATTATTGAGTTCCGGCCGAGTTTAGCTCTATTGAGGGGACCTTTACTAATCAGGAGCCCACATTATGGTATCAAATTCTTCCACTATTTCGGTCGAAGTTACCAGGATATAGCCGCACTAATTACACCAGAAAACCTGCAAATACATGGGTCTCTCGTCCTGCCCTCTGTGGCGTATGAAAAACAAACAAACCACTCGCCCAGCAAACCCCCTATATGCTGCTACTACTACCACTACCACTACCACTGCTACTACTACTACTACTACTGCAATATCTTGCAGCACACTGCTGTTAGTGATTCACCGCACCCCCTTTTCAACATCGGCTGTGAAGGCCACGGGGCCGGCT
This sequence comes from Symbiodinium sp. clade A Y106, assembly GCA_003297005.1. Classification (NCBI taxonomy): domain Eukaryota; class Dinophyceae; order Suessiales; family Symbiodiniaceae; genus Symbiodinium; species Symbiodinium sp. clade A. The sequence goes on along the minus strand of BGNK01000803.1, from coordinate 99,186 downwards.
TTGTTGCATTGCTCAAGTAGTCCTAGCTGCCAATGTTAAGTAGGGAGCGCGGGGCTTGATGCCCCAAACGTATCGTTATTGTTCTTCATTATTACCATTGGTATAGTGCTTATTCTTCTTATCTTCATTATCACTCACCCCTCCCTTCATCCGCGGCCATGTTGCGGCTCGCGACCGAGCTTAACGCATCGCCCAGGACGCTGCAAACTGCGGAGGCACGCAGCTCCTTGGTTGAGGCTTTAGGGGTCAGAGTTTGGGCTTTCCGGATGCACAAGCTGCTTGTGACAAGCAGATGTGCTTCGTGCAAAGATGACAGCAGGGAGTTGTACATTGTTGTCCTCAAAATCCCTTCGAAAATGCCCGTAGCCCTGACCTGACCTCAGCAGCAGTGGGACGACGATCCATCGCCAAAAACCTCAGCTTGATTCCATGCATGACTCACCTGCGCGAAGCCCGAGGAAGATACTAGGTTGTTCGGCTGGGAAGTGGATGATGCTTCCTTGTCACGAGCACCCGATTACAAGCGCATGTAAAGCGCATACTTTCAGTCAGTATGTGCGGCTCGAGGTTGCTGCAAACTTAAGCGAGCAGCAAGCGATTCCAGTTTGGTACCTCCCAATCCCTAGGCCCCAGGTCCTACAACCGTACACTCCGCAACCCTCAACCCCAAAACCGTATCTCAAAGGAGCCCCTGAATTGGAATTACTCTTCGATCCCCCCAACTCTCCTTCCTTGCCGGGTCTCAGGGACAGGGTCGCGATGTGGTCCACCTTACGACCCGAATTTCAGACTGAAGGTTCCTTCCTTTCGGGGTAATGTAGGAACCTGATGAAGAAACCTTGGGCCTTTATTCGGGTTCCTTATATGAATCCTACTATTTTGGTGTTATAGGCCCAGGGTTTCTTAATCAGGTTCCTACATTAGGCGTTTGCGGTGCTTCAGGGTTTCATTGTTAAGCCGTTCGTAAGCTTGCGATCAGCCTATACATGTCGTTCCTGCATGTCACGCTTCCTGAGGCACCGAAACCCCCCGAAAAGTCTCGACTCCTTCGGTGTGACTAACCCAGAGGTGTGGGATTGTATACTATATACGATAATGTACTTAAGGTATGTGATAGTATACTTAAGTAATTATGCTAGTTCCCATGACAGTACATGACAGTAGATTTCAGTGTATTCGAGTATATTGCAGCATGTTATAGTCTATTGTGTATAATATGGTCGTAGATGGCAACAGGACCATCAGGCAGTTTCGCTAGGAGGACATGCCGGACTTGGATAAGACTGCACTCGCTTCAACTACTGCGGCCCTCACCGCACCCAGTTATCGGAGATACCTGTGACGGTTGAGGTTAATGGGAAGGCTTCCTACCAGTGGGAACCCATGGACCTTGAATGCAAAGATCGCATACAGAACCCTAAACCCTTAACCCTGAACTCTAAACCCTAAACACTGAACTCTAAACCCTAAACCCTGAACCCTAAGAATTTCTGCTATGCTGCGGCTCTGCTGCAGCAGAGACAGAGTGGAGCCCTTTGGACTCATCAAGTTCACAAAATGTGCGGCGTGAAGCTCACAGCCGGTGCCGAAGAGACGAGGATTGCTGCTTACTACTATCCTACCTTAAAGGGTTTCTTAAAGGGTTCTGTACCAAGGATCATCTGACCTAATAAGCAGAGCTACAAATAAGGTAAGTACACATATACTTACTGGCAAACCCAATGATGGTACTTATAACCATACTTACTAAGTCCCTGATCCTCCAAGCAATGCTATCCGCTTCCCTGCAAAACAAAAACAAAACACGTATCCCCAAACCCTGTTCGAATTATCAAGCACCCTATGCGAGTGCGGAAATATTTTGCTTGAAGGAACCGTTTTGGCTCTATCTGATGCGAAGCCCTAAACCACAAAACCCTAAAACCCTGTTCTGATTGTGAAGGCTCGATCCTGAAGGTCTACTTGGAGGGGCAGGGGACTTAGTAAGTAGGTTATAAGTAGAGTTGTAAGTACCCTAAATGGAGTTGCCCCAGTTATAACACCCACTTATAACCTTAGTCACTAAGTCCCCTGCCCCTCCAAGTACATCCCAAACCCTCTTCCGATAATGAAGTCTTCATCTACGAGTACCCACTAGTCACGAAACCCGAAACCAAAGGCCCTAAAACCTAGACGTACTAAACCCTAAACCCTATGTATGCCCTAAGCCCTGATCCCTAAACCCTAAATCCCATTCCCTAAACCCCCAAAACCCTAAACCCCTAAACCCCTAGACCTTAAATCCCTAAACCCCTAGACCTTAAATCCCTAAACCCAAATCCCCTGAGACCCCAAAACCCAGAGCTTTGGGAAGCCCACCAAAGACCAGCTGCAGGCCGCACTGAGGGACGACAGCGCAGCAGCCTAAGGATCATGGGAGTTAGTAACTTTAAAGCGCTCCTGAAAGGGTTCTATAAGGGTTCCTTAAAGGGCTCCTTAAAGGGATCTATAGGGTTACTATGAAGGGTTCTATAAGGGATCTTCCGGGGTTTAGGGTACTTAGAGGATCATGGGAGTTTAGGGTTGTAGATCGGTAACTATACTTATACTTACTTATAACCCCTGATCCTCCAAGTACTAGTACTAGTACTACCTACTACTACTACTGCTATTACGCCATTACTCTATAACTCTTACGACGACGACGACTACTACTACTACTACTACTATTACTACTACATACTACTAGTACTACTACTACATTGCTAGCCTTAGTCATATTCGTTGTCGTAGCAGTGGTCGGAGGAAGAAAGGGAGGAGCAGCGGCGGCCGCAGCAGCAGTAGCAGCAGCAGCAGCAGTGTTGGAAGATCGAGCATTAAAGTGCGAATAGAAAGAATGTTCTGAAGCAAACAAGACTGGCTGTTCTGACTTCCGCTACTGAATCAACTGAAAGCAGCAATGATCATGACAAGGGTGACCCGAATGGTGACCACATCAGACAAATTGTCGTGATGAGAATTTCAAGAAGAGAAAGAATAGCCACCACAACGACAGTACCCACAACCTCATATAATTGTACAATAATATAGTGCAATACAAAATGCTTATAACAACATATGCCAATAAAAATATCACTCCCAGCAGTTCCAAGGCCTTTGGAGGTGCCGGGTCGGCAGCGAAGGCCGCAACCAGGGCACTCGACAGTGCCTTTCAAGAAGGCAGCAACAAGGGTGCAAGACACACCTACCTACCTACACACCCACCACCCACACACCCACACACACACACACACAAACACACAAACACACACACACAAAACACACACACACACACAAAACACACACAAAAAACACACACACACAAAACACACACACACACACACAACACACACACAGACAAAAAACACACACACAAAAACACACACACGCACACACAAAAAAAACACACACACACACACACAAAACACACACACACACACCCACGCACACACACACACACGCAAAAAAAAAACACACACAAACACACACACACACAAAAACACACACACACACACACAAAAACACACACACACACAGAAAAACACACACACACACACAAAAAAACACACACACACAAACACACACACACACACAACACAACACAACACAACACACAACACACACACACACTCCGTCAGTGGCGGCTATAACTGAGAATTCCTTGCAGTTGAGGACGTTTCTCAGTAAGTCGGCCTTGCCCAACCAGGGCCGCACTAAGGAGCACACACACACACACACCCGCGCGTGCGCGCAAGTGTGTATTTACTTGGTGGGGCAGGGGGCTTAGTAAGTAAGGTTATAAGTAGGGTTATAATTGGGGTAACTCCATTTAGGGTACTTATAACTCTACTTATATCCTACTTACTAAGTCCCCTGCCCCTCCAAGTATATTGTCATTTTCAAAATTTACATATGTATTTAGTCGTTTTTACTTAGAAAGATATCTGGCTGTCTTCTTTGAGTGGTTCCGTTGTCGCACCATATACCCTAAACCTAATCCCTAAACCCTATGCCCACAACATCCCTAAACTTTTAAACCCTAAGCCCAAACCTGAACTCCAACTCCTAAGCCAAAATTCTCTAATTTCCAATCCCTAAACCCTAAACCAAAGTCCCTAAAAACCCTCAAANACTTTTAAACCCTAAGCCCAAACCTGAACTCCAACTCCTAAGCCAAAATTCTCTAATTTCCAATCCCTAAACCCTAAACCAAAGTCCCTAAAAACCCTCAAACTTCCTTAAACCCTAAACCCCTAAACTAAACCCTCAACCTTCCTTAAACCCTAATTCCTAAACCCTCAAACTTCCTTAAACCCTAAATCCGATTTGATTTGGGAGTTGGAAGGAATTTGGGATTAAGGATTTGGGAGAAACTTCCTTAAACCCTAAATCCCTAAACTAAACCCTCAACCTTCCTTAAACCCTAATTCCTAAACCCTCAACCTTCCTTAAACCCTAGTTCCTAAACCCTCAAACTTCCTTAAACCCTAAATCCCTAAACTAAACCCTCAACCTTCCTTAAACCCTAATTCCTAAACCCTCAAACTTCCTTAAACCCTAAATCCCTAAACTAAACCCTCAACCTTCCTTAAACCCTAATTCCTAAACCCTCAAACTTCCTTAAACCCTAAATCCCTAAACTAAACCCTCGCGCGCGCAAGTGTGTATTTACTTGGTGGGGCAGGGGGCTTAGTAAGTAAGGTTATAAGTAGGGTTATAATTGGGGTAACTCCATTTAGGGTACTTATAACTCCTTACTAAGTCCCCTGCCCCTCCAAGTATATTGTCATTTTCAAAATTCATATGTATTTAGTCGTGTTTACTTAGAAAGATATCTGGCTGTCTTCTTTGAGTGGTTCCTTTGTCGCACCATATACCCTAAACCTAATCCCTAAACCCTACGCCCACAACATCCCTAAACTTTTAAACCCTAAGCCCAAACCTGAACTCCAACTCCTAAGCCAAAATTCTCTAATTTCCAATCCCTAAACCCTAAACCAAAGTCCCTAAAAACCCTCAAA
>BGNK01000803.1:36162-93729 GCA_003297005.1 Symbiodinium sp. clade A Y106 | reverse complement strand
CCTAAATCCCTAAACTAAACCCTCAACCTTCCTTAAACCCTAATTCCTAAACCCTCAAACTTCCTTAAACCCTAAATCCCTAAACTAAACCCTCAACCTTCCTTAAACCCTAATTCCTACACCCTCAAACTTCCTTAAACCCTAAATCTCTAAACTAAACCCTCAACCTTCCTTAAACCCTAAATACCGAACCCCCAAGCCCGCTTGGCTCTCGACGCCCTGCCTTGAGACGGAGCTCCTGGGCGGCCTGGCGGAGAAAGCTCGGAAAGTGAGGGAAGGATACTACGGGTTTAGGGTTCCTTTAAGGGCTCCTTTAAGGGATCTATAGGGGTGTAGGGTTTAGGGTTGATGATATGAACCGATTACTAAGGCTCCCTGGTTTTGAACTCCAGCTTTAGGGTTTAAGGGTTTCGGTTTTAGGGGTTCACTGATTCGGATCGAGGGGCTGCGGGTTAAGTTAAGGTTCAGGGACTCTGGAGTTCAGGGTAAACTATAGGGGTGTACTAGGGTTTAGGGTTTAGGGTAGAATAGAGGGTTTAGGGTTTAGGGCTTAAGGTAGAATAGAGGGTTTAGGGTTTAGGGTAGAATAGAGGGTTTAGGGTTTAGGGTTTAAGGTAGAATAGAGGGTTTAGGGTTTAGGGTTTAGGGTAGAATAGAGGGTTTAGGGTTTACGGTACATTAGAGGGTTTAGGGACTACAGGGGTTTTAGGGTTTAGGGTTTAAGGGTACATTAGAGGGTTTAGGGCTTAGGGGTTAGGGATACATTAGAGGGTTTAGGGGTCAGGTCAAGGGTTCCTTCTAAGGGTTCCTGTAGGGTCAAGAAAGCAGCGGGGTCTCTTTAAGGAATCCTTTCAGGGGATCCTTTAAGGGATCTTTAGGGTTTAGGGGTTAGGGTTTAGGGGTTTAGGGGTTTAGGGCTTAAGGGTCCCTAAACCCTAAACCGTTTAGGGCTTAAGGGTTTAGGGTTTTTTTGTGGGCTTCCTGGCTCAGCTGCTAAGGGTTCCCGGAGGGGCTTCGGGCCGAGAGTGGTCGGGTTTACGCAACCTCGTCGACATCCTGGGGTCTTGGGGTTTAGGGTTCCTTTAAAGGGATCTAGGGTTTAGGGTTCCTTTAAAGGGATCTAGGGTTTAGGGTTCCTTTAAGGATCTATCAGGGTTCTATAAGGGTTTAGGGTTCTTTTAAGGGTCTATGGGGCTTAGGGTCTTAGGGTTTAGGGTTTAGGATTCACATAGCCGCCTTGCCGCAGGATCTGCGGAGGGAGTTGCAAATTGCGGGAAGCCTCAGTTGCAGCCAAGCTTTGACCAGTACAAGGCTTGATTCATCGGGCCTCTTCGACCTTCATGCCTGCTGAAGCGAAACGTCCGCAACAAACACCAACAGTCATCGGCGATTAATCCTTGCAGCTGTAGCAGTAGTAGTCGTCGTCGTAGTAGTACAGTAGTAGTCGTCTTTGCAGGGGTCGTCGTCGCAGTCACCACCGTAGAAACGGTAGCAGTATCAGTAGCTGTCTGTGGTAGCAACAGCGGCCGTAGCAGCAGAAGCACTTGTGGAAGTAGACGAAGTGGTAGGAGGAGGAAGAGGAGGGAAAGTAGCAGCAAAAGTAGCAGAAGAAGTCATGCTCGTCGGTTCAGAACTCGAGAACAGCAATTCAAAATCAACCATGGGAGTGGACAACTCGTAATGGCTGTATCGCACATATCAGTGCCAGTAGCAGAGTCACGAACATGCAACACAGACATACGTTTATTGCACACACATACATACATACATACACACACATACCTACATACAGACAGACAGACAGACAGACAGACAGACAGACAGTTATGAAGACATAAATGCATGCACGCACGCATCAGTGGTCGGGTGCACGCACATGCACGCACACGCCAAGGCATCGAATGTGGCACGCTATGCTAGTCGTGATGGGCGTAATGACTGGGATTGTGAAGACGATGGCAACGGTGCTAATTATAGAACCGAGCATCATACATCATCATCATCATCATCATCAAGCTATTTGCCTGAAGCCCAATGCTCTTGTGCAGCTTGGTCGGCAAAGCCGTGGCGCCAACACGCCAGGCACCACTGAGGGCGGTCAGCAGAAACGGCCTCGCAACGTTGCAGGGGCGTCTCGGAGGCTGTTGAACGCTTAAAGGTTTAGGGTTTAGGGCTTCATAGGGTCCAAGGGTTTTCAACGAAGTTCAACGAAGAGAGCCGGGAAGGACGTTCTTGGTTGTGGGTCTCTCCGTCTCGACCGGTTTAAGACGGATCCGCTGGTGTGCTACGGAGGCTTCGGGTTGCCTCTCCGAGTCCTGCTTAAAGGATCATGGGACTTAGTAACTAGGGTTATAAATAAGGTAATTATACTTATAATTACTTATAACCCCAATTAGGGTACTTATAACCGTACTTGCTAAGTCCCCTGATCCTCCAAGTGGAGGTGCTCCAGGAGAGCGCAAAATGCAGCGCTAGCTGGTAATAAGAGTGAATGGGCAGTGGTGATAACCGGAGTATCCTTCAGATTGCCAAGGACAACGAACAAAACACAACAGACCACGGATACCGCCACTTCCTTTCTCAGCAAGCAAGGCCCCAACATGCCATAGGCATACTCAGCGACGATGCCTCAGCTTTCTAAACATCTAAGGTCACAGCCCCCTCGCTTCTGCATCATCGAAAACCACGTGCTGCAAGTCCTCGAGGATTCCACCTGTTTAGGGCTCACAATTTAGAGTTCAGGTCTAGGGTGTCACATTGAAGGAGTATGGTGTAGGATTGGGGGTAAACCCGAAACCCTAAACCCCAAACCCTCACACCTTAAACCCCCAAACCCTAAACCCTTAAGCCCTAAACCCTCATGTAGGAACCTGATTAAGAAACCCGGCGCCTATAACCCCAAAATAGTAGGATTCAAATAAGGAATCCTAATAAAGGCCCAAGGTTTCTTAATCAGGTTCCTACATTAAGCCCTAAACCCTTGCAATTCTGGAGCTCTCGGTGAAGGCTTATCGGATCTTGAGCCCTTCTCGGAACTCTGCCCCGCAGGTAGTCCAGGGTCCTTTCTTGGAGGATCAGGGGACTTAGTAAGTAGGGTTGTAAGTACCCTAGTTGGGGTTATAAGTAATTATGCGTAGAGTTGCCTTATTTGTAACCCTAGTTACTAAGTCCCATGATCCTGTAAGTAGTCATTACCTACACTATTTTGGGGGTTCCCTTTAAAGGGACCCTTACAGGAGCCTATAAGGTGTCTATAATAGGGTTCTATAGTAGGGGCCTTAATCATTATCTACACTATTTTGGGGGTTCCTTATTATAGCTATAGCTATAGTGTAATATGTACCAAACCCTATTCTAATTATACTTTTTTCGGGGGGGCTCCTTATCATAGTTTTTGTATACTACACCAAAACCCCTACATAAATGTATGCGGGGAGAAACTAAATTTTCAACTTGCACCCCGAGGCGCTTGTGGCGCTGTTGTTCCAGTAGCTGTTGAGAGCCACTGCAATTTCTCGACAGACCTGGCGCATATATGGATTCCGGTCTTAATGATCATAACGACGATTGCTATGTATTTTCGTTATCACGACAGTTCATTTTATCGTTGCTACGACGATTGTCTTTAGCATTCCGACTACAAACAACTATAAATACTACTGCTTGCTACTATAGATGCTACTGCTTCGGTTGATGATATCGCATTGCCCTAAAGACCCTCGACTATGTGAATGACGGCATATTCCTTAAGATGGATAATGCAGGATTTATATCCTGAACTCTAAACCCTCAACCATTTTGCTACTATGAATATTAGACTCTTTTTGCTGTCATCCGGTTCGGGCCCCAACTTGGCGAGCCCATAAGGCTCGCGAACCGCCGTGCCACGGGGGGGTTCGGTATGGTAATATAGGGGTTCCTTTAAAGGGTTCCTTTTAAACAGTTCCTTTTAAAGGGGTCTATATAAGGATTACTATACGGGGATTTTTGGAGGTTTAGTGTAGGGGCTTTAATATTTACTATATTTATAATAAGGAACCCCAAAACAGTATAGGTAATTATTTAGGCCCCTATATTAGTTGGAGGATTAGGGGACTTAGTAAGCAAGGTTACAAGTTACAAGTACCTAATAGGGACAGCTATATGTAATTATAAGTATAGTTGCCTTATCTACAACCCTAGATACTAAGTCAATGATCCTTTAAGTAGGGGCGGTTGGTACTTAAAGGATCATGGGACTTAGTAACTTGGCTTATAAATTCGGTAACTATACTTTTATAATTGCTTATAACCCCAATTAGGGGACTTATAACCTTACTTACTAAGTCCCCTGATCCTCTAAGTAGGTTCTGTGTAGACACGACTGCTGCCGGTTTTGCCTCTGCGGCTTCACCCCGGCCGGGCCGTGCCCGCAGGTCATGAGCCAAAGCACGGGCTGCGCCTGGCGCTGGGCTCCAAAGGCTGTCTGAGGTCTTTGTTACAGTGTATGGTATTGACTGTATAATACAACTATTATCCTATATCATACGGTGCTATATCATATTGCATGATATACTATATTATATTGTACAGTTTTTATATGTTATACTATTGGATATCACATTATATATGAGTCTCTGTCGTCAGAACACTTGCCGTGCGGACAGGTACAGACTTTGGCATGCTTTCCACTGCGGAACTGCATCCGGTGGACTGTGCACGTCGGCCTGAATGAACAACTCTACTTAGGGTTTTCGGGTTCTTTAAAGGATCTATAAGCTACAGTTACAATAGGCTATAGGGTTCATTAAAGGGATCTATAGGTTACAGTTTCAATAGGCTATAGGGTTCCTTAAAGGGATCTATAAGTTACAGTTTCAATAGGCTATAGGGTTCCTTAAGGGGATCTATAAGTTACAAGGGCCTGAATGAACAATTAGCAGATCGTGTCCCTGGCTGGGAGGCCTAGACGGACTGCAAGGGATGGATCCGTGGCCAGCGTGTTACCTGGACAGTATCGCGCATGAGCTTTGCTTCACGGGCCGGGGGGCTTGTTTTGCTCGAAAAGATATAGGAGCTATACCTGCGCAGACAACCTATATACCTCTGTCTGTCTCTCTTCTGCGCTGTAGGCCACCTGCTGCTCGACCGGTTCTAGACTCGACATGAAGACAAGAAGCTAAGCCTTAACCCAAAACCTGACCCTAAACCCTAAACTCTAAACCCTTAAGCCTTAACCCAAAACCTGAGACCCTAAAGCCTGAACCCTGAACTCTCAACCCCGAAGCCGGACCCCAAACCCTGAACTTTGTATCCTTAGGCCCTAAACCCCCATAAAACCTGCCCTGCAGTCCCCCATAAACCCTAAACCCCTGTATCTTGTGGAACGCTTAAGAACCCTAAAGCCTAAACCCTAAAGCCCTAAACTCTAAACCCTAAAGCCCTAAACTGAAGCTTCTTGCAGTGGAAGTTGCGAAGCAGAGTCAGAGCCCAGGTTTGGTGGGCGTCCTGCGGTTTAGGGTCGTTCTGAAAGGATCAGGGGACTTAGTAACTAGGGTTCCTTAAAGGGCTCCTTAAACGGATCTATAGGGTTACTATTAAGGGTTCTATAAGGGATCTACAGGGGTTTAGGGTACTTAAAGGATCATGGGACTTCGTAACTAGGGTTATAACTAAGGTAACTATACTTTTAATTACTTATAACCCCAATTAGGGGACTTATAACCTTACTTACTAAGTCCCATGATCCTCCAAGTAGGGGTTCAGGAGTTCACGGGCTTTAGGGCTTTAGGATAGGGGCTTCAGAGGTTCAGTGTTTAGGGAATATCCTATCGTAGTCATTGTTTGTATTTACATGCATGTTCTGCATGCCCCAGCCGACCGTAGTGTCGATAGGCTCTAGATGTGAACAAATCTCATTATCAATATCAATACCTTCACCATTTTGTATTCTCACCACCTTAAATATGCCGTCACCACTGTCGCCACCTTGCGAAGACTCACAAGAGCAGCTTTTGCACATTGTTTTGGGGCGTTTGGGCCTCGAAAAAGCCAAGGCTTGACTGTCGCGGGATGCTCCAAACGACGTAGCAGCATTTCGTCAATAACAGTGGTGGAAAAATCAGAGATCGTCCCGTCGTACTACACTATATTGCTAATTAGTTGCATGATCATAAGAAGAATCTGTCCGAGCCACTTTTTCTGCAATGATCATGCAGTCGAACGGTCTTAAACGAGCCGGCAATGCTGCTCTCTGCAGCCCGCCAGTGACCTTCTACACACACCCACGGCCGTGGAAAGGAGCCGTGCTCTTCATTACTACAGGGGCCTTAATAATTAGAATAGGGTTTTGGGGCCCACTATACTGTAAGTATAACAAGGAACCCCCAAACTAGCCAAACTAGTGTTGCTTTTTATTTAGGCCCCCATATTACCGAACAAGTCTCACAGGCTCACCGGCTGCCACAGGGCTTTCGAGCCTGTAGGTTGGAGCTTGCAACTCTGCGAGACTATTTTACTATATTTCTATATTTCCACAATAGTATACATTCATATACTCTATGACACTATGATGTGGGGTTGCGTGAACAAGCGAGGGTCATGTCTGCCTGCAACGCCGCGAGCACACATACTGTTTGACGGGGCAAGTTTCTGCATCTGCGAACACAGCTATACTGTATCATATTATACTATTTATTGATACTGTATTTCCACAACATTGTACTACAATATACTACACTCTGTTACATTATGAGACACCATATTCTATTATAACATACTCCATTACACTCTGTTATATATTCTAAAGCAGAAGCCAGAAAGTTGGAACATCATTCTCCTCATGGCCGTAAGGAAAATTATAAGGGATCCTAGCACTAATCCTCCTAAAGCCATGTTCCAACTTTCTGGCTTCTATTCTAAGCCCAAAGAAAGCTTCTTGGAAAGCAGGCGGCCCGAAGCTCTTCTTCCTTAAGCGACGAGCATCGTTCCACTCCTCTTCGGAGTCCTGAGAGGAGCCGCAAGGGGGTCAGTGTTTAGGGGTTTAGGGTTTAGGGTTTAGAGGTTTAGGGTTTGGGGTTTAGGGGTTGGGGGTTTAAGGGTTCAGGGGTTTAGGGTTCAGAGGTTTCCTTTAAGGGATCTTTAAGGGATCTACAACTGTACTGTGTAGGGTTTGAGGTTTATATAGGAGTTTAGGGTTTAGGGGTTTAGAGGTTCAGCGGTTTACATCATCTTCTGCTCAGAAAGAGCTGCTAAATGCGGCCGGAGGACGGTGTCATCGCAAATCCCGTCGTGTCTGCCTTAGATTTTGAAGGCCTGACTTCTAACATGTGTAAGCATGGCTTTTTTGCTATGTTTACATGGTGTGTCTTGGCTCTCATCGTTATGGCTAATAGTTAGGAAAGGGTTTTGGGATATACTATACAAAAACTGACTATAGTGATAATGAGGAACCCCCAAAACAGTATAGGCAATTAATAAGGCCCCTATACTACATTCCCCTTGTAGATCCCTTATAGTAACCCTTATAGACCCTTTATAAGAACCCTTTAACGGAACCCCCTACTAAAGAAGGTAACCCTAAACTTTAAACATGCTCTTCAGGACTGGCGGCAGGTGATCCAGGACAGACACCAGTGCCAGAACCCTTCGATCTCACCGGGGCATGAGCTGCAGCCTTGGCGAAGAAAGCACGAAGCAGCGCCGACGACAAGTTCTCAGGCAGAGTCAGCGTCCGGGCAATAGTTAGGGCTTGGGGCTAGACCTTGGGACGCAGCCCTAAACCCTAAACCACGGTTTTCGGGTAAAGTTTAGGCTTTTAGGGTTTAGGGTTAGGATAGATTGCGAGGGTCTTTGCCGGCCAGGGAGCAGTCTGCAAGCTCAACTTGTCCGCAGTAACGCCTGCGCAGGCCAGCAGTGAAAGGCGGATCGGATCTGGGTCTGTTTGGAGGATCACGGGGGGTTACAAAAAGTGTAGCTACTTGGAGGATCAGGGGACTTAGTAAGTAAGGCTATAAGTCCCCTAATTGGGGGTAGAAGTAATTATATGTATAGTTACCTTATTTATAACCCTAGTTACTAAGTCCCATGATCCTATAAGTACTTGAAATCCCCTGATCCTTCGAGTGTCCGTGCGTTGCGCAACTCTCCAACTGTCTGCCTGAAGGTCTTGTGGTCGCAGCACATGCAGAACAGGAAAATCAAGAGACCCAGTGTCACCTCGAATGCAATGCCGTCACACGGTGTGTGCTGACTACTCCGACTAAATATGGCCAGGTGGCTAGTGTCAGAGTGATGTAGAACAAAGGCCTGCAATGAGTCGGGGCGGCCTACCTATGTGAGCGACTCGAGCTGCCCAGCCGACATCACACTTGGTCCGATTGGCAATGGCTCTTGGAAACCTTAAAGCTCCAAACCCTGAACCCTAAAACTCTAAACCCTGAAACCCTAAGCCCAAAAACCGCTAAACCGCCGGGGCACCCGTGCGAGCTCTTCCTTGCGTGGCGGCTCTCGTCTCCCTCGGAGCGACGACTTGACCAAGGGAGGGCCCAGGTGACCAAGCCGTGGAAACCCGAAGCCCTAAACCCCGAAACCTTAAATGAACTATTATTTGCTATAGGGATAGATCCCTATTATGGTAACTAAACATATAAGTCCCTTAACAAGAACCCAGTCGCGGCCTAAATGCCAAACCCTTAACAAAGCTCCGAGGCACCGCAGACGAGAAGGCCACGGACAACTTCACGGGACCTCGCGCCGACACTGCTGACACGGGGTGTGCTTCAAGGATCATGGGATTTAGTAACTAGGGTTATAAATAAGGGAACTATACATATGAGTTCTTATAACCCCAATTAAGGTACGTATAGCCCTTACTTTCTGAGTCCTCTGATCTTCCAAGTAGGGTTTCTCTATTGGGCTTTAAGCCTCGGGGCCTTGCCAATCCGAATGTAAAGGGTACTGTGAGAGTTCCTTTGAGGGCTCGAGAGGGTGCCCGACTATACATAGCGGCCAGAATAGTTGGAATAGGGCTTGGGGCATAAAAAAACAGGCAAACTTATCTAAGGACCCTATGAATTAATGGTACTACTACGTACGCAGGCCCCGATATCATACCATGACAGTCTCTTACATCGGATGTAAATCCAGAAAATGACTGGGCCCATGCAAAGAACTCTATCCGAGAAATACTGGTAATTCACACCTATGCAATACAAGACGAATGCCAACAAAAGAACAGCTGCAGTAGTCATAGCGGGCACAGCCGCAATATGATGAAGGTACTGATTGCCATGTGTCGCACATCACAGTGCAGCGGTCCTGTGATCGACGCCGGCGTAACTGCACGAGCGGCCGCATGCAGGGCATCCTGCCGTCACTTCTTCGGGAGGAAGCTCAGTTTCACCCTATACTCCCGGGCGTCTCTATGACTATATGTTTACAAATGTGTGTGTACACACAGTCACAACAACTGATAATCATGCCCTTAACGTGCCATATCTGTTGCACGTATGTGAGGATCTCTCTAAAACCACGAGAGAAATACAAGGCCAATTATAGGACCTTCAGCCCTAAAGCGCGAAATCCGAAACCCTATAAGACCTTAACATGTAGGTTGTAAAGGTACGTCTCATTTCTCCCAAAAGCCTTGAACCCTAAACCCTCAAATCCTGCACCCTAAAACCCGAAACACTAAAAGAGCCCGCAACGAAATTTGCAGGAGAGCCAAGCTTCTTTCACTTGTTCCAAAGACGAACCTTGACCAACTTTTTGAGCAAAGCCCTAAAGGTCCGGAGACCTATTTTTGCCGTATGCACCCCTTATAACACCGAATCGAACTTTTTTTCGCACAGTTCTCCCCTGCTACGATTTACTTAATCCCGCAAGATCCACTACAACCCTATCAAACCCCATATAGATCCCTTCCAAGGTTTAAAGAGACACACACCCACAACCTCTGTGTCGAAACCCTTGTCAAACCGCAGGAATAGCCCATAAAACCCCTTAAAAGGGGTATGCAACCCTTCCGAAACGCTGAAAGGTCGCTATAGAACCCGTATCTAAACCCTACCGGTGGCCCAAGACCCTCTCAAGGAACCGTATATGGAAACCATATTCTCACATTATGGCAATGTAGGGCCCTCAATAGTTCGAAACGGTTTTTGCGGGATATTCTACTAGATTTCTATTCGGTGCCATAAGGGAATTTCTTTAAGTAATTCTTCCGTTCACTAGGTTAGAGACGGTGCAACACCTTTAAACCCTGAACCTTAAACCCCTAAACCCCAAGCCCTGCGCCTTTTCAAATCTCTGGGAGGCTTCAATAAGAATCATAATAATCATACTAGTAAGAATCACAAAAGCCAATGCTCATAATACTAATAATCGTAGTCGTAGTACTCATATGCTGGTAATCACAATAGCCATAATCATAATACCAGAGGAAAGCGCGAAACCCTAAGCCTTAAACCCGAAGCCGCCGTATCAATGCCAGCAGAAATCACTGGGAGGCTAAACCCAAACCCCTAAACCCCTAAACCCCTAATTGACTAAACCTGATGCCCTGACACCCTAAACCTAAGCCCCCCGAGACCCTAAGCCCCCAAGCCCCTATAGATCCATAAAAAGAACCCTTGAAGCATCCCTTCAAGAGGAACCCTTAAGGGCTCCTTTAAGGGCTCCTTTAAGGGTTCCCTTAAGGGTTCCTTTAAGGGTTCCTTTAAGGGTTCCCTTAAGGGTTCCCTTAAGGGCTCCTTTAAAGGAGCCCTGGGCCCCGACGCCTTGAGCTCCGAGGACCAAAGCGCTCGGCTCAGCGTCTCCGCGTCATCGCCTCAAAAGGAGCGGAGCAGAAGGGACCCGAGGTTTGGGCTGAGGGCTTAGGGGTTCCTAAGGGTTCCTTTAAGGGATCTAAAAGGGCTCCTTTAAGGGTTCAGGGTTTCAGGTTCGGGTTCAGGGTTAAAGGTTTTGAGTTTAGGGTCTAAGGTTCAGGGTTTATGGGGTTTCATTTAAGGGTTCTTTCTATCATCTGGGTGGCTATACGGGTTTAATCTCTAGAGCCCCTCACGATTCTAACAAGCTATGCACCCCGCAAGCCCGAGTCTCATAATTACGGTTTAGGGTTTAGGGTTCGGATGTTCTTGTTGTTGAGGGTTTCGGGCTTGGGGTTGAAGGTTGAGGATTTCTTCTTGGAGGGGCAAAGGACTCAGTAAGTAGTAGGGTTATAATTGGGGTAACTCCATTTAGGGTGCTTATAACTCTACTTATAGCCTACCTACTAAGTCCCCTGCCCCTCCAAGTTGAGCTGGGGTTGAGGCTTTAGGCTTTCATTTTTTGAGGTGCTGGTGTTAAGTAGTCTGTTTTGTTTACCGGCTCCATCCGGTTTGCATTTTGCTGTTGAGTAGCTGGAGATTCCCTTACATGGCCTATGGGTTCAGGGTTTGGGATGACTTAAGGCTTAGGCTTTATGAAATCAGATTTGGAGCATGGAGGTTTAGGATCTAGGGCTTTTAGGCTGTAAGGCTTAGGGGTCAGGATTTAGGGTGTAAGGCTTTGGGAATTCGGATTGAGGGTTTAGGGCTTGGATGGCCTTAGGGTTCAGAGTTTGGGGTTCAGGATTTAGGATTTGGGGCCTTCACGTTTGGGATTTATGTTGTACGGGTTCAAGGTTTTGGGATAGGTTTCAGCATTCAAGGTTTAGGGATGTCTTGGGCTGAAGGTATCTTGGGTTTCGAGTTCAGTGCCTTCGGGGGCACGGGATGCAATGTGAGCTTGAGCCGTGCAGGACAGCTGGCAGACATCTAGCAATGGCAGTGCTAACACCAGAAATGCAATGTTAATAACGTAGAAGCTTAACAGTTACAGACTCTGAACTAGTCATGTTACAGTACTACCACTAGCCGCATTACCACTACCCCTACGACAACGACTACAGTACTCCTCCTAGTACTCCTTATCGAAAGCACAGCAGGCTGCTGGGTAAGTTGGCGTTGGCAACAGTTTTACTTACAATAGCTAGAGTAACTTAAAGTGATACCCGAAACCCTAAACCCAGGAATAGTTTTACTAACCCTGAATCCGAAAGCCTTCGAGTAGAGTAGCCCTTATAGAATCCTCTTAGGCACCCAAACGATAAACCCTAAAGAGGAACCTAAACCTAAACCCTAAACCCCGAAGAGGACCCTAAACCTTAAACCCTGCAGGGGACCCTACTATAGGGGACTTAATAATTAGAATGGGGTTTTGGGGCCCACTATACTATAAGTAAAATAAGGAACCCCCTTGAATAGTATTAGTAAACCCCTATAGTAGTTCTTATAGAACCCTTTAAAAGGAAGCCTTGAAGGAACCCTACTCTAATTGTTTCGGCCCCTATAGCAAACCGTTAGGGCCTTCCGGAAGCTGCAATGTGAACCGCAAGTGCACGAAGTCATCCTGGGCCGCTTCGTGGGGTCTAGTGTTTGGGGTTGCCAAGGATAGACTTATGCCCAAAACTCTAAAGCCATATGAAACTAAAGTTTAAAGTCTAAATATTAACTCCAAAACCATAAGAACCTGAAGACTTAAACTCTAAAGCCATAAGAACCTAAAGTTCTAAACTCTAACTCCCAACGGTTTAGCAACCTTGCCTTGGAGCTAGATGCCACGGTGATGCGGTCTGAAGCCCCACTGCTGTCTTGAAGGTCACCCGGTGCGGCGCCTGCGACTTTCAGGGCACGTACTCTTCAGAACTCCGGCCACTCAGAACCACCCTAAACCTCAAACCGAAAACCACCGAAAACCCTAAACCATCCAAAACCCGAAACCACCCTAAACCCCAAACCACCCAAAACCCTAACCCCTAAACCCTACAAAACCCTAAACCCTATACCATAAACCCTATACCCTAACCCTATACCCCCTAAACCCTATAGCACCCAAAACCCTAAAGCCCTAAACCCCCAAAACAGCACTTCGATGCGGTCCTGCGGCGTTCTTCACCGCCTGCCGGAGAAGGGTTCTTTTAAGGGTTCTATAAAGGGCTTCGGGTTTAGGGTATTGTAGCTTCCGAAGATTAGGGTTTCCTTTTCCTTTTGGGGTCCTTATAATGAGGATCCTACTCTTTAGGGTACTATATCAGGTTTGGGCTTTTATGGAAGCCTACTATTATTCCTCTGGGTTTTGGTATTATACCTATACTCTGAAGGAGCCCCAAGCCCTGTTCCGATTATGAACCCTAAACGCCTGAGCCGCTGCTTTCTCGAAGGACTCGAGATCTTTGGAAAGTTCGACCTTGGAGCTCACTCACGGGACATGCCTTGTTCAGGAGCTCTATAAGCTCTACAGAACTTAGACCCCTCGCAAAAATTAAAATTTCAGCTGTTTCTTGGGGATTATAATAACCGAACGTTAAAAGCTATTTCTAAGTACCCCGAAGTAAGGGTGACCAGAAGGGTGGTTATGATGCGGGTCAGCCAAGCGGCGTAGTTCACGCCATGCAGGTGAATGGAAATGTCGTAGGAATCAGAGCCTGCGCACGGGGCAAACACCACTCTTGGCTTGCTGTGTCGCCCGCTCGAGCATGGCTCATGAACATCAAGACACCTAGAATTGCTTCAGATCATATGTACAGAGTCCGGGACCTAATTGGATATGATGGTGCTGGTGGTGTGCTAAGAGTAGCACCGCGGTACTGGCTTTTCCATGCTACCAGCGGTGTTCTTCGTGGAATCGCGCTGGCAAAGCCCTAAACCCTAATCGAACGGCCAAGAAAGCAGTAGTGGCAGCGCAGTAGCAACTGCAGCTCGAGCAGCAGTAGAAGTGGTAGAAGGAGTAGTAGGTCGTCGCCGCAGTAGTAGAAGCATCAGCAGCAGGAGGAGCAGGAGCAGGACCAGGAGTCGTCGTCGCCATCGCAGTGGTAGCCGTAGTGGTGGTAGTGGTCTTAGTAGTTCTAGCTGTAGTCCGAGTATTTAGTAACCGTCGTCGCAGTCGTAGTCGTACTCGTGGTAGTTGCGGAAGGAACACAATCACAATCATAAAACGAAAATCAGCAGTATCTGCCGGAATGCTCATCTGGGGCGAATGAGATGACTGATCGCCGTGACATGACGATGCTTCCTCTTGCTCTTTCCACACCTTCCGCCGCTCCGATTCAGGGAAAGCATTTCAAACCAGTAATTACCTTTCATTGCGGCATCGCCTGCTGGTGCATACGGAAGAGATGCCGGCTGTATCATGTCTGTCACCGCAGCCACCTGCCCGCAGCTGGAGTCACGATGTTTGAGCATGTTCAGGCCTTCGACCCGTATAGGAGCCCTCCAATGCGACAGAACTATTGCACGAGAGTTGTGAAGCGATACGCAGGTTTTTTGAATTCGGATGAGTACCATCCACAGCCACATTATCTTTATTGTCACTACTACGATTACTATTATTATTGCTAGTATGATTGTCATTGCTCTTCTGTTTATTATTATCAATATTATCCTTAGTATTATTATCATTATCATTATTATGCGAATAAGATTGGTGAATTTTTTACCACTAGTCTTATAGTGGTTGTCAAAAAAAATATACTACATTGCAGGACACCTCATGCACAAGGCTCCGCCGCTCGTAAAGTCGAAAACCTCGGATCGAAGACCGGGCTGCGGAGAGAGGGGCGTCGTGTCAAAGGATGTTCGGACCACTTCCGGGCTTCTCGAAGGTTTAGGGTTTAGGGTTCCTTTTGGAGTTCTTTTAGGGGTTCTTTTAAGGGATCTGTAGGCTTTGGGGGTTTGGGAGTTTAGGGTTTTGAAATGTCAAAGCAGGGTATGCAGACAAATGCATCATTCATTAGCGTTCAACCTTCCGTTGCTGAGTCCAAAAGTGCGCGGGGGGCTCATTAAGCCCAGGAGTCGGCAGTTACTCTAAAACCTCAACCCCTAAACACTAAGCCCCAAACCCCTAAATCCTAAGCCCCCAAAACTCCTAAACCCTAAACCCCTAAACTCCAAAACCCTAAACATCAAACCCCCTAAAGCCCTATAGATGCCTTCAAGGAACTCTACATGGAACCCTAAGCCAAGAGCTTGAGCATTCTGATTCTCCCATCCATCGAGTGCCGAGACGCCGAAGCGATTTGGCATTCTGTTGCACAGCTGCCCCTGCAAGCAGGCTAAGGGTCTGGGGTTTAGGGTTTCGGGTTTAAGAGTTTAATGGTTTAGGCTTCTAGGGTTTAGGAGTTTAGGGGTTTAGGAGTTGAGGGGTTTAGGGTTCAGGGTTTGGGGTTTCGAAGTTTAGGGGTTTAGGGTGTAGGGCAGTGACAACATGCTGCATCCTTCACACATTGCTGCTGCACACAACCAGTGATCCACAAACGACCTTTCATTTCAAGCGCCTGAACACTTGGATCCCTATCACACTCCGTACTCAGAAGGGGCGTCGGGGGTCAACAGCACTCGTTTCGCAGAGCTGCTGAAGTGGGAGTACACGTATTGCCTAGATGTTATGTCGCGACCAGGCCGACCAGGTACCTGTATAGTACATACTGAGCCCTTAAAGTACCTATACAGGAACCCCCTGAGTATATACTGTATGGATTCGTTCAGGCCTTGATCACGCAGAAGCAGGCAAGGCTGTTAGAAGCCATCTGAGGCCCGCAATCCTCCAGGGCTGCGTCCGTACATCTTCACAACAAAAGCATGCACTTGGAGGCGCAGGGGACTTAGTAAGTCGTTTATAAGTAGGGTTATAATTGGGGTAACTCCATTAAGGGTAGTTACAGCTCGACTACTTATAACCTACTTACTAAGTCCCCTGCCCCTCCAACTAGGGGCCAGAAAAGTAGAATAGGGTTTTGAGGTACACTACAATATACCTAAGCCCTTCACCTCAACTCCACGAACAAACGGGAACCCACAACTTAAACACCAAACCTGGAATTCTTCACCCGAATCCCAAGTGCAAAGCCGCTTTGAGGGTTTAGGGTTTAGGGTGTTTCATCTCCAGATCTGTTGCAGCTCGCCGCTGGCACTCCGCCACACTGAGCGTGTCACTGCCGGCGAGGTCCTGGTCTGTTTAGCTTTAGAGCCTGAGGTCTCAGGCTTTAGGGTGTACAGTAGATGCCAGAAAGTTGGAACATCTTTATCCTCATGCTACTAAGGAAAATTATAAGGAATCCCAGCACTAATCATCCCAAATCCATGTTCCAACTTTCTGGGGTTCACTGTAGGGTTTTACGACCTAAACTTTGGACTATAAACTTTCTGTATTCATGTCGATATCAACTGATATCATGGAATGCGCACCGAGACGGCACCTCCCCAGCACAATCACGAGAGACTGGGCCCATGCATTCAAGTCCATTCCCTGGAATTTTTAAAATGGGAAGCAGGCGCAATTTGGATGACGGATTTTCTCAGAAAGGCGATCTTCAGATGCGAACCTTGATGCCCGGCGCAGAGCAGTTCGTAGCATCTGCCACGAGTTTCCACTCCTCAGAAGAGCTTGGCAGATCCCATAACACAGTTTGGGGACATTTGCTAGCTACAGACATGTTGGACGTCTTGGCCGCACTAGTTCTGCAGGTGCGTGCTGCAATGGCCTGCTAGACGATCTCGTGTTCAATGTCCAAGACAGAACAGGTAAAAGGGATCCTCCATCACCCCCAAGGAAAAAGTAAACACATGCTAAACAACAAACTGCTGATCCGCGAGAAGAAACCTGTGTACGTATGTATATATGTATAGGGAGAAGGACAAATACACATGTAAGATCTGACAGCATACATGCATCCATCAATGCATGCGTACATACAGATACCGGTACATACACTTTATATATATATATATACACACATACACACATACACATACATTCCAAGCTACGAAAATGACCCAAAAGACCTTCTTGTGAGGCTCCGACCTCTGAAGCTGTCCAGCCAAGGCCAGGGCAGAAATGCTGGATGTACCTGATAGCTCTATCAAGCTCGGGGGAGGCGAAGCAAACATGTGTGCGTGTGTGTGCATATATGTATATAAGTACACAAACAGGTTAGATGTCTGTCTGTATGCATATCTATATCTGTTCCGACGTCTCTATCTATATATATTTCTATCATCTATCGGAAGAGCTAGCTAGCTTCGCATCTAGATATATACATGCATATGTTATCCTATGTATGTAGTCTTTGCATGCGCAGACATGCATGCAAGGGTACACACACACATAGCATCGCAAGCAGATCCGGCATGCAAAAAGTCATGAAGCCCTGCCTTATGTCTTCACTCTCCACAACAAACACCCCAGCTATGCCAGCTGCAGGGCGTCAGACAAGAACACCCAAGCACAACTGAGGCTGCAAAATCCTTGTCCATGGACTATGCATTCTGCATCGGCCGCCTCCCCAAGCACACCCCGAACCTTCCAAATGCCTGTAAACCGAGTTCCTAATTCGTACACCCTACACCCTAAACCCCTAAACCCTAAACCCTGAATCCCAAAACCCAAAACCCCTCCAACCCTTTTTTCAAGGAGCTCCCCGGCTATGGCTTGCTCATAGCCACGACGAAAGTAGCCCGTGGTCAGTGGAAACCTTCGCCGCAGAAGCCACGGGTCTACTCAAAGGATCATGGGACTTAGTAACTAGGGTTCCTTAAAGGGCTCCTGACAGGGATCTATAGGGTTACTGTTAAGGGGGTCTATAAGGGATCTACAGGGGTTTAGGGCACTTAAAGGATCATGGGACTTAGTAACTAGGGTTATAAATCAGGTAACTATCCTTATAACTACTTATAGCCCCAATTAGGGGACTTATAACCTTACTTACTAAGTCCCATGATCCTCCAAGTAGTGTTTAGGACTTAGGATGTAGAATGTCATCTTTGGTGTTTGGGGCATTCGCACTATGCACGAACAGCTGCTGCTGCCAGTACCAAGTCGGTTGTCCTGAACCATGCGCAACTTTACTGTCTGGTTTTTAGTAGGGAATGGGGGAATGGGTTGTGGGGGCTACTATAGGGGACCTTAAGGGACGATCATAGGCATCCATTCCCCCATTCCCTACTAAGAACCAGACAGTTTAACATCACCCCTGTCTTCATTGTTCCTCTTTCAACAAGGGTTAGGCCAAGCATCGGCACTGCGTTGTGAAGACCTTCGTGAAGCCAGCAGCCTCGAAGAAACGTGTGTAGCAGCAAAGGAGCCCATTGAGATGCTGATGCTACGCAGAGACTCCAATATCCCTTAGGAATATCCCTTAAATCATATCGGGGATCCAACTATAATATAAGGTATATTCCTTAATTAAGGGATATTGGAGTCTCTGGGTACGCAAATGCTCTTTAAAAAAGGTGTCGCCCGCCTTCTCCGATCAGGTATTGCCAATATGAGCAGTCCAGATTGGAGTAGCAGGAATATCTGCAAGCCTCGGTTGAAAGCAGTGGCACTTTCCGTTCTGCTTCCGCTTCGTCCGGTGCTCACCCTATATCATAAGGACCCTTACGGGGTAGGGGGGAGGGGGGTAGGGGGCCTTAATACCCATAATAAGGCATTAATAAGGCCTATTTCAGGAAGTATAGTTTCCTAAACCCCCCGTACCCCCCTAAGGGTCCCGATGACTACATGTACCCTTAAGGTTCCCTAGAATCCAGCAAAAAGGCCTACGGGTAAATGTCAGGGGCCTATAAACCCTAACCTTGGAAATAGGGTCACTCTCCGAAACCTTGCCTTCGAAGACATCGCAGTTTCTTGGCTCACGTTTTGCGACTATTGTTCCGACTGAAGGATGCCTTCAAGAATGCTGCTATCATATACTACACTAGACCCTGATACTACCATAACCCTAATAACGATAACAACAGTTATAATCACAATAATAACTGTTCTTGTTTTACTAGTGTTATAAAGCTGGTACTACCATACTGCTAACTCAAGCTACAACTGCATTATCATGCTCTTAGCTTGCTGAAGACTTTTTCCCAGTTGCTCGGACACCTTCCGTGCGTGGGTCGCCCGGGAAGTCATTCTCGCTGAAGGCCTCGCAGTAGGTGCCCACATATTCATCTATGCGTCGACCTACGCAAGTGGTTATTGGTCTATATATACATATCAGTTGCATATGCAAGTCGTCCTCTGCGTACCGTCATCTCAACATCACCACCTCCATCTCATCCACATTATTATCGTTCTTGCCACCACCAGCAGCACCAGCACCAGCACCAGCACCACAGCACCACGACAAGTACCACCCGAGGCACCATCACCCTTCTTCTTCATCATCGTCATACTAGTCAGAACCCTCACAGTCATTGCCAGCTTCCTCCCCGTCGTCATCACCATGCTCCTCATCATCCTAACCCTAAACCCTAGACCCTAAACCCTAAACCGTCATCGTGGCTGCCATATCGAAACTTCGACGCCGAGTTCTGCGG
Source organism: Symbiodinium sp. clade A Y106 (assembly GCA_003297005.1). Classification (NCBI taxonomy): domain Eukaryota; class Dinophyceae; order Suessiales; family Symbiodiniaceae; genus Symbiodinium; species Symbiodinium sp. clade A. The sequence goes on along the minus strand of BGNK01000803.1, from coordinate 74,365 downwards.
CCTGGCGGGAGGCCTGGAGGCTGTCAGGAAGCTCGGAGTGACAGAGATCAAAAGGGCCCACTATAGAGGCCTTAATAACTAGAATAGCGGGTTTGGTGTATCTTATACTATAGTGATAATAAGGACCTCTCAAAATAGTATGGGTAGTTATTTCGGGCCCTATATCACTTCTAGGACCTCCGAGGAGGAGGATCTCGCTGCCCGGCGCCGGCACTGCTGTGCCGAGCCCCGGCAAACGCAAAACTCTCCCCGTGGAGCTTTCCGAAACCCATGGGGGAGTTTCCGAAAATAGGGGTACCGGGCTTTCTAATGGTTCCTTTAAGAAAAAATATTAAAGTATGGTACTCCAAAGCCCAGGGTATCTTATTTTGGGGGTCCTTATAATAAGGATCCTCCTTTTTTCGGGTTCTTGGGGTCCGCTATTTTTCCGAACAGAGGAGCTCCCCTTCTTGCAGGATCATGGAACGTAGTAACCAAGGTGCTACACGGTTTAGGGTCTACTTAAAGGATCAGGGGACTTAGTAAGGGTTCTTAAAGGGCTCCTTAAGGGGATCTATAGGGTTCCTTAAAGGGATCTATAGGGTTTAGGGTTTAGGGTCTACTTAAAGGATCAGGGGACTTAGTAAGTAAGGTTACAAGTACCTTAATTGGGGTTATAAGTAATTATAAGTATAGTTACCCTATTTATAAGCCTAGTACTAAGTCCCATGATCCTTGAAGTAGTAACCAAGGTACTACACGGTTTAGGGTCTAGGGTTTAGGGTTCATTACTTGGAGCCCCATTTCAGGTACGTATGGCCCTGATTGCTAAGTCTATTGATTTTTTAAGTAAGGCCTAAACCCGAAACCCCTAAACCCTAAACCCTTATTATTAAGGGGCTACTATAATATACTATAGTCTACCAACCCCAAACCCTAAACCCTTATTTTACGGGGCTACTATAACATACTATAGCATACCAACCCTAAACTCTAAACCCTTATTTTATGGGGCTACTATAATATACTGTAGTCTACCAACCCTAAACCCTAAACCCTTAATTTATGGGGCTACTATAATATACTATAGTCTACCAACCCCAAACCCTAAACCCTTAATTTATGGGGCTACTATAACATACTATAGTCTACCAACCCCAAACCCTAAACCCTTATTATTAAGGGGCTACTATAACATACTATAGTATACCAACCCTAAACTCTAGACCCTTATTATTATTATTAAGGGGCTACTATAATATACTATAGTTTACCAACCCTAAACTCTAAACCCTTATGAACCCTAAACCCTAAACCCTAAACTCTGAACCCTTATGAACCCTAAACCCTAAACTCTAAAGCCTTATGAACCCTAAACCCTAAACTCTAAACCCTTATGAACCCTAAACCCTAAACTCTAAAACCTTATGAACCCTAAACCCTAAACTCTAAACCCTTATGAACCCTAAACCCTAAACTCTAAACCCTTATGAACCCTAAACCCTAAACTCTAAACCCTTATGAACCCTAAACCCTAAACTCTAAACCCTTATGAACCCTAAACCCTAAACTCTAAACCCTTATGAACCCTAAACCCTAAACTCTAAACCCTTATGAACCCCAAACCCTAAACTCTAAACCCTTATGAACCCTAAACCCTAAACTCTAAACCCTTATGAACCCTAAACCCTAAACTCTAAACCCTTATGAACCCTAAACCCTAAACTCTAAACCCTTATGAACCCTAAACCCTAAACTCTAAACCCTTATGAACCCTAAACCCTAAACTCTAAACCCTTATGAACCCTAAACCCTAAACTCTAAACCCTTATGAACCCTAGACCCTAAACTCTAAACCCTTATGAACCCTAAACCCTAAACTCTAAACCCTTATGAACCCTAAACCCTAAAGTCTAAACCCTTATGAACCCTAAACCCTAAACTCTAAACCCTTATGAACCCTAAACCCTAAACTCTAAACCCTTATGAACCCTAAACCCTAAACTCTAAACCCTTATGAACCCTACACCCTAAACTCTAAACCCTTATGAACCCTACACCCTAAACTCTAAACCCTTATGAACCCTACACCCTAAACTCTAAACCCTTATGAACCCTAAACCCTAAACTCTAAACCCTTATGAACCCTAAACCCTAAACTTTAAACCCTTATGAACCCTAAACCCTAAACTCTAAACCCTTATGAACCCTAAACCCTAAACTCTAAACCCTTATGAACCCTACACCCTAAACTCTAAACCCTTATGAACCCTACACCCTAAACTCTAAACCCTTATGAACCCTACACCCTAAACTCTAAACCCTTATGAACCCTACACCCTAAACTCTAAACCCTTATGAACCCTAAACCCTAAACCCTTATGAACCCTACACCCTAAACTCTAAACCCTTATGAACCCTACACCCTAAACTCTAAACCCTTATGAACCCTAAACCCTAAACTCTAAACCCTTATGAACCCTAAACTCTAAACCCTTATGAACCCTAAACCCTAAACTCTAAACCCTTATGAAGCCGGAGGCCTTCCTCAGACCTAAGATCTGAACTCCGCGCAGGTCCAGCAGCACCTGGGCAGTTTTTCAGTGATCATGTAGGAACCTCAGACTTTTGGTTTGGATTTGTGGGCTCAGGGCTTCGGGTGGTCGAGAATACCACCGCCACATCGCATAACGTAGGAACCTCTTAGGGTTCCCTTTAAAGGGGTCTTTAAGGGTTACTATAAGGGATCTATATAAGGGATCTATAAGGGTACTATAATAATGTAGGAACCTGATTAAGAAACCTTGGGCCGTTATTAGGGTTCCTTATATGAATCCTACTATTTGGTGGTTATAGGCCCAGGGTTTCTTAATCAGGTTCCTACTTTAATCGGGTTTCGTTGAAAGGGGTTTCGGGTTTAGGGCGACTCCGACAAGGTGTAGGGCGTAGGGCTATTTTTATATTACGATAATCGGGTGTCCAAAGTCTAAAGCCGCACTCCTTTAGGGACCCAAACAAGCACCTAAACAAGAACCATAAGGTTGGGACATCCCATAATCCCCGCTTGAAGGTAGCCAAGAAGGGCGGGATATCTCACGCAAAAACTCCAAACCCTAAGCACTCCTTTCCGAGGTCGCAACTCGAACATCTCCACGAAGGTACCGTGTGGCAATCTCGCTCCTCGGAAGGAACCCAGAAGAGCCCTCAACGGCTTTGCGTTCAGGGTCCATATCCCATAGGTGATATAGAGCCCCATGCTGCTGAAGCCTTGCTGCATTTCGAGCTTCCGAATAGAGTTGGGCTTGTAGCATCCCATGCCACTGGTCCGCACACCTTAGGGTGGGTGAGCTTTGGCTGGCACAAGATTGAGCAAATTTGCGATTCCAACAAATCCCACTTGGGAGGCGATATCACTGTCTGCTCCTAAGTGGCCTAGGAAACAGCCGCTCTCATTCACCTGGAACATGGAGCACATGGTCCTGTCGGACACACTGCTAGTTCAGCTTTTCGGGCTCTTGGGTTCTAGGGTCTTGCTGTTTTAAAGGTTTTGGGTACGCATGAACGGTCTCGACGGACTACGTGCCTAAGTAAAAAAGAAGCCGGTGTGTCCTGGCTTCGCAGATGGAGCGGCAGCTTTTGTAAAGGGGTACCTGAGATGAAACTCACCATTAACAACAATAAGCTTGGTCGTTCGGCCGGCGGCCGCGGAACATCATTGCTGCTTGACATCTTTTCTGCCTTCCCCGGTGAAGAATAAATCAAGGAGGTCTTGTCCATACTGGGGTCTGCATGTCGTCTAAAACAAACGGCTGAAATGTGACATGAAGCTCCTGGCAGGTTGCCTGAGACTAGCCAACTAGCAAACCTACACCTACACGGATGTGTCGCGGGCGAGGCTGCGACAGTTTCCTCGAGGTTCTCGCATCTCCCAGACAAGCCGGTACTGAGGTTTTGGAGAACCTGTCGCCAAGCACGCAAGATCTCTTTATTCGGCTATGCATCGCTGTCGCTGACAATGAAAGGACTTCAAGGCGACAGCCGACAGCCACAAGGATCAAACTTCTGTTCAAACGCTTGGAGCAAGGTAGTGCCCTGATACGGTTGATGGACAAAATCCTGCATGACCCTAAGGACCCTAAACTACGGGAATTATGGTATATTCCTTATTATGGGTCATGCAGGATTTTGTCCATCAGCCGTAGGACCGTCTTCGCAGCATGCGAGGGGCCTGCACCGTTGGGCAGCTCTTGAACGTCCTGCTGTCGTAGTCGACCTTGGCAAAGGATGGCAAGGGCACTATGGTCACGGCCTCGGGCGAAAGGGACAGGATGTCTGACAACTGGGTCCTTGTAAAACTCACGACTGGCATCCGCGACGAAACGCAACGTGGCTGGGTTAGCAGGTGCTGTAGGTTGGGATGCTCCTCTGAACCGACTACTTGGAGGATCATGGGACTTAGTAAGTAAGGTTATAAGTCCCCTAATTGGGGTTATAAGTAATTATAAGTATAGTTACCTTATTTATAACCCTAGTTACTAAGTCCCATGATCCNGGATCATGGGACTTAGTAAGTAAGGTTATAAGTCCCCTAATTGGGGTTATAAGTAATTATAAGTATAGTTACCTTATTTATAACCCTAGTTACTAAGTCCCATGATCCTTTAAGTATTCTCCTCGTGCGTCTCCGTGCGAAGGACATAATGAGAAAAGCGGCAGGCCAACATTCGAAGGGGCTGGGCACCTCGGTTCCCAGAGAACCCAATACCCCTAAGTTAAGGAACATACCTTAATTTATAGAGGCCTTAATATTATGATTTAAGCTCTACTCCTATTATTAAGGGGTATTGGGATCTCTGGGTTAGGCTGAATCCCAGCGTCTCGAGATTCTTAGGACATTTCGGCTCCCCATCGGGCCGCTGGACATAAGACTGGTAAAACGGTGCTTTTACCTAGGTCTTACGTTCAACATCCATGGGTTTAGGGGATTCGGGTTTAGGGTTTAGGGGCCGTTCATGCGGCATCGCCACCAGGCGAAACGACCAGAAGACAAGCAGCTGTGCCTCACTTGTACCGGCTAAGTCGGCTGGGAACCCTAAACCCTAAACCTCTTAGCCCTAAACCCTAAGCCGTGAACAAACACCCCGAGTGCCCGAAAATTGGAGCTTTGGCGCATGTCCAGATGGCCAGGCCTGCACCACAAGTAGTACATCTTCATCATAGGGGCCCTTAGGGGGGTAGGGGGAGGGGGGTAGGGGACTATACTTCCTTAAATGGGCCTTGTATGGGGTTCCTTTAAGGGTTCCTTTCAGGGTTACTCTAATACCATAGGCGTTATACTATAGGGGTTTAGGGAATGGGGGAATTGGTTATGGGGACTATTGTCGGGGGATCCATTCCCCCATTATTCCCTACTAAGAACCAGACAGATCTTCATGACATGTGAGCCTCCTCTCTGTCGAAAAGTACTTGTGCTGCTACTGCTACTGCCACTGCCGCCGCCACTGCTACTCCAACTGCTACTGCTACTCCGACTGCTACTCCTACTGTACTCCTATTACTACCCACCTACCCACCTACTAGCTAGCTACTAGCTACGAGCTACTAGCTACTAGCTACTAGATACTCGCTACTAGCTACTACCAGTACAACCACTACCACTACCACCTACCAACTACTGCTACGTACTACTACCACTATTACTGACTGCCACCGCCACTACCACTACCACTACCAGTGCTGATAATGCTACACCAATGGACCAATACCACTGTTATTTCTGCTGCAACGGCTCCTGCTCTGCTCCTCCTCCTCCTCCTCCACCCACTACGACTGCGACTACGACTACTGCTACTACTGCTACTGATGCTACTTCCTCCCCCTGCCAGCACCACCACCATCGCGACGCCAACTGCTGCTCATAAAAAACCATGTCCATCATAACTACTTGTGCGACTGAAGCCGCGATGGTAGTAAGCAGCATCGTCATCCTTTCCACCTCAGCACTACACCATATAACCATATAGTTTATAAGTTTATAACATATAATGCATAGTGCATAATATAGAGGGTAGCGCCTATAACTTGTGGTACATAGTAAAACATTGTAGCACAGAACCGACGGCATAGATCATTCAGAAGATATGTTATACACTATGTTGCATATATGTAGTATGTACTATATCACACACAAAGTAACATGTACCAGTTTTACCTCGGTTCGCCAGCTGCCTTCTTTGACTCCGCAACCGTGGCACCGGGAAAGTCCGGCCCGGGCCTCAGTGGTGTATCTTGCTTTGTGCAGGGAGCTTATATAGGGGCCGTAATGGCGGTCTTAATAATCAGGACGGGGTTGTGGGGTACACTATCGTATAGTTATAACACGCAGCCCTAAGGAATAGCAAAGTATTACTTAGTATTCAGACCTCTGTTGGGTTCTGTAGGGCTTTGGGTTTTCTCCGCCTGCTTACTTTTTGTCGACTCGACCATCCGCCAGCTGCGATGACAGTCATTCTTTGGAATCAACATGGGTCGTTCTCTAAATTAAAGGTTCTTTTTTGAGGCGTTGCTAAGGGGGGCTTCACAAAGGGGGGCTTAACGCCGATTTCCAGCCGACCCTTCGAATTCAAACTGAACAACTCCTACAAGGGCTGTGCTCCGAGTCTGAACCGTTAACAGTTACAGTACGACAACCTTCTAAAAAGGATCAGACAAGGGACCCGAATTTAGAGAACTACCCATATTATGACCTGAACCCGAAACCCTAAAACCCTCATCCCTCGACCCTTATTGAGAGAACTACCCATATTACGACCTGAAACCTAAACCCGAAACCCTCGTTTAAAGAACTACACTATAGATCCCTTAAGGAACAGGATCTCTTAAAAGGATCCCTATAGATCCCTTGAAGGATCCCTCAAAGGAGAAATACCCACATCCCCGCACCCCCCGGCTCCCGCAAAGGCCCGGACAGCTCTCGGCAGCTCGCCATGACCTGGCTGTATCGACTGTGGATTTCCATGGTTTAGGGTCCTTCAGGTAATGCAGGATTTATATCATCAAGAGTAGGATAGGGTTTAGGGTTTAGGGTTTGGGGCCTGTATCGACTGTGGTATGACAAATGTCGGGTACTACGATAGGGTTTAGGGTTCAGGGCTATGATGAGCGGCACTATAGGGGTATCAAATGTGGTATGACAAATGCGGGGTACTACGATAGCAAGGGTTTTGGTTTAGGGTTTAGGGTCTTGCTCTTACCACATGGCGAAGATGAGGGGCACTATAGGGGTACCAGAGGAACACGAGACGGCCGGCCACCTTGGAACATTCCTGTGGTCCAGCCGTTGCCCCTTTCTCCTTCGACGAAGCCGCAGGTGGGCTTGCTTTTGCTTAGTGAAATCACATTGACGTAGGGGCCTTAATAATTAGAATAGGGTTTTGGGGCCCATTCTGCGGAACCCCCAAAATCGGATCGATAATCATGTAGGCCCCTATATTAGAGTGCCCTGATAGATCCCTTGTAGTAACCCTTATAGACCCTTTATAAGAACCCTTTAAAGGAACCCCATGTAGGCCCCTTATAGTACGGCTTTTGCATGCAGACAGCAAGCGCAAGCTCCTCGACGGTGATGGCACCCTCTCCGGCCAAAACGCAGTCGAAGTTCGAATAGAAGGAGAAGTACCTTAGACGGTCTGGTTCTAGGGCATCGGGGGAATGGATTATGGAGACGATTATTGGGGATTATATATGGACTAGTCCCTAAACCCTAAACCCTAAGTATAGGGATCCATTCCCCATTCCCTAAAGCACCAGACAGTAGACGGGACAGAGATCGAGGTACATCTCTGCAACTCCCAGGATCTCCGTTGCACAGGAGCGACAGAATCAAGAATCACAGCAATTTCTCTGTGGAAGCATGGTTTAGGGTTCAGGGTTTAGGGTTTCTGTCATAGCGAAAACCAGCAAAACAAGAAGAGTAATGGTCACATATAGCCAGCAACAGTACGAGAACATCCTGAGCACCTGTACTATCAACCATGGAAGCGATGGTATCAACGATAATGCGAGCAACAACTGTGGCAGAAGCAGCCGAAGTGGCAGCGGTAGCAATAGTGATGAAGGGCCATGTGAGAAACTGGTAATGACCATGATGCCCATGCTGTTGCTGATGTGAAGATGATGCCTCCTTCTCCGAATCCCAACTCTAGAATATTTCATGTGACTGTTGCTCTGCTTAAGATGAAATGACGGCTCACGAGGGTGACTGATCTTGTGAGCTTTGCTAAGCCCTTAACCCTAAACCCTGAACCCACACCCTGAACCCTATACCCTAAACCCCTAAACCTTCAAACCCTAAACCCCGAAACCCCTAAACCCTAAATCCAAAGCCCTAAACCCTAAACCCACAAACCCTGAACTGCGCGATGGATTCGCCTTCCCATCTCTGAATGCCGGCCGGAGCGCTTGCATCTGGCATTCTTGGCACACCTGCTCTTGGAGGTTCAGGGGACTTGGCAGGTAAGGGCTCCAGAGGGGTTCCAAAATCTATAAGTACCTCAATTGGGGTTATTATATTTATAGTTATAGTAGTATTATTATATTTTATTTGTAATATTATTATTATTGTTACTATCCTGATTATTGAGATTATAAGTATTGTCACCATATTTATAACGCTAGTTACCAAGTCCCATGATCCTTTCAGCAAGCTTGTGGGTGACTTTCAGAAGCCTAAACCCCAAAGAGGAAGCCCTAAACTGAAAGGAAGCCGATCTCTCCAAACCCTAAGCTCTAAAACCCATAACCCCCTTAATATAGGCGCCTTGATAATCAGAATAGGGTTTCAGGTATATTATACTAGAGTTATACCAAGGATCCCCCCCCCCCCCCCNCACCTGCGTGCCTATTTTTACATAAACGTGTATATATATATATATATATATATACATATATTTTTTTCCTGATCCCAGTTCTCGGTTCGCCGACCACCCCCCCCCAAAAAAAAAGGGAACCCCGAACCCAAAACCCCCCACCAGTAGAAGCCCAAAAGTTGGAAACCCCATAGCCTCAATCCTTAAGAGTAATATATAGGGAATCCCAGCACTATTTGGCCTTTATCCGGTTTCCAACTTTATGGGGCTTACTGTATGCCCCCAGTGCTCCCCTTCGCGAGCCTCCTCTGGCAAGCGAAGATGTCCGACTCGTGAGAAGGAAGCTCAAAAAGCAATGCCGGGGTGTATTTCCTTGCCAGGGTCGCTAGCAGGAATCGGGGTTTTGGGGTTTATTAGGTATATCATACCATGGAAGACTTACATAGAGAGCCGTAAGGGGAGGATACTGCTAATTCTTCCGATGCCTACGGTTTGAACAGAAGGCCTCGGACCTGAGATCACTGCTTAGGTCAAGGGCGGCACCAGGCAAGCTAGCTCCTGTGCGAGATGAAACGGAAGGGCAGCCAAGATTCATCCTCCGGTAGAAGCAGTGGTGACGAATTTCTGGCTCACTGACTTGCAGCGCGTAGACCACACTTTCGCCTGGCTGATACAAGACTACAACAACTTGGGGAGAAGATGCTCTCGTAATAAACAGGATAGTAACAATAGTAGTAACCATAGTAACACTAGCAACAATGCTAACAACAAGACCAATCTTACTAGCAACCTGTGGCCGTAGGGTGCCCTTGCTGCATATAAGCTTTAGGGAGCTGATGCTTATGAAGCTAAGTAGAATAGCGTTCGGGGATGTTCGGGGGTACATGATAAGGAGCACTCAGGAATAATGAGTCCGAACGCTACACCCTACACATATCAAAACCCGTTATAGAAACCCTTTCTAGAAAGCACCTGATTGAACCCCTCTATGCTTCGTTTTGGATTAATAAATATAGGGGCCATAATGATAGAGTTTGGGGGGTATATTATGCTATATTTATAATAAGGAACCACCAAAATAGTATTGGGAATTATTGAGGCTCCAGTCCGGCTCCGGAGATTTTCGATCCTGACAGCAGCCGCCGACAGTGCAACGGGTTTGTTTTCAAAATGCGAAGCACCTTTAGCTCCAGAATCCCAAAGCGTCAGGCACTGCTATTTCCTAAACCCTAAACCAGGGCTTGCGCATGGAAAAGGCCAGAAGAGTTTACGGAGAAGGGCTTCGGGTACATTCCGAGTCTGCTGGCGACATGGTCGCAGCTAGCAATGATCGCGTGGCAAGCTAATGTTCTGTTCATGACGAAGCAGTGTCATCTCGCATAGAAAGCCAATTCATGCCACCTCTCTTGCTTAATTCGGCCCAAGATACTAAAAATTGCAAAATATAGTAAGGACCCCCAAAAAAACAAAAATAGTATAGGTAATTATTAAGGCCCCTATATTATAGTACCCTGATAGATCCCTTGCAGCAACCCTTATAGACCCTGTATAAGAACCCTTTAAAGGAACCCCTTTTTTTTCGGACCAAGCTGCCATCCTGATTGTTGTCTCCCCCATGGCAGAGCCCTAAAAGGAGCAGCAGCCACATGGCACGGCGACGGGAAATCATGCCCTAAACCCTAAACCCTAACTGTCTGGTTCTTAGTAGGCAAGCGGGGACTACTATAGGGGACCTTAAGGGGCTATCATAGGGATCCATTCCCCCATTCCCTAGTAAGAACCAGGCAGTTAAGCTTTCGAACTGCCTGGTGTGACTGAGCCACTAAGCCTAAAGCCCACGACTGAATGTTCAGGGTCCTGGTTATGAGGTTCAGCAGTATTTCATGCCTATCCACTCGACCAAGGGTCTTTGAGTCTCTGCGGGCGTGAAAGCGTACAACGCATGCCAAGAAGCAAGCGCAGAAAGCATAAAGCACAAGCCGCATGCAAACCCGAGCGCAAATCTGGGCGGCCTCCAAACAGAAAGCCCATGAACCAAGTCTAAGTTTCACGATGTCCTCGCCCTCAAGATGCATTGCCAGGAGTGGGATTGCGGCCTCGACACCACGTCTGAGCAAGAGTCCACGGGCTATCAGACTGTCTCACCCGACTCTTTGCAGCTAGCGACAAAGACACGAAGCCCTAAGACCTTAACCCGAGATACTGCCATTCCAACCGCCACAGGCCTGTCGAGCATGCGCAGACGTGTCCTGACCTCGAAGCATCCAGAAGCTGAGCCGCAGGTAGTGCCGCATGCTATATATTTGCATATAATTCTGTCAAATCATATCATTCATATGATATCATAGTGATTATCATGTAATCAAACAAGATCGAATATAATGTATGTATGGGAAAAGTTTGCTGACCTTGATATTTCCTATGTCTTCTGAGAACAGCTTTTTCACTTGTCAGCAGTGCTTACACCGTGCTGCCAAGTTACAAACCACAGCTTGCAGGACCGTTGGGGGCAACGGCTTCACGCCTGACGGGAACGGCATGCACAGCTCGGTCCGAGTTCTGCACACTGCATGTTGGCATCTGTTTTGCGCTGTCCCAAACAATAGCATGCTATGTTACGTCACAGCACACTTTTGGTCAAAGTGTGGTTGATGCTAGTATGTCGAAGGACACTACAACATGCACAGAAGGCATACCGCCTAACGGCATGTATCATGTATCGCGCACGAAGTATGTCAAGGATAGACGCAGCCAATGCCGAAATCGTCACCATATCTTGGGTATAAACACCTGACCTGGATAGCAAGGGTTGCGCAGATTAGAGTTTAAGTGCAATTAAACTGCATGGCCAATGGCCAGCAAAACAAACCTTTAAGAACAGCTTTTCGAACACTTAGAAGAGGCTTTTCTGTGGCATGCAGTGGTTTTCAGCGTGATCTGTTCGCGATTATATGAGAACCAGAAGAACAATATCTAGCAATGGACTGTCGCTTTCTCCAACATAACTATTGTATACCAACCCCCACTTCCAAACCCAACAACATTCAAATTCTTAAGATCCAACATCGTGTGCCAAGTTGCAGCTCTTCGCGGCTGCCATTCCATCGTTGTTCAAGGCTCGCAAGGCACTGGCACGCCTCAAAGCACCCTAAACCCTAAGCTCTAAGCCCCACGACCTAAACACTAAGCCCCAAACCCTAAGCTCTAAGCCCTAAACCGTAAACCCTACGCCTGAAGCCGTAAAAACCAAAACCCCTCGCCATCAGGAGCCCAGAGAGGCCCACATCCGTTTTATTGAGGAAGATGCCCGACGGGCTTCATCCGGGTTTTGAGGGTTTAGTAAGGTTAGTAAGTTCAGGGTTAAGTTAAGGGCTTACTATCCCTTCGTTAAGGAAGATGCTTCATACGGTTTTGAGGCTTTAGTAGGGTATTTCGTTTAGGGTTTACTATCCCCTTATGAAAGAAGATGCCCCTGAGGGGACTTGTTAGGTCTCTAGGGCTTCGGATTCAGTATCCCTTCATTGAGGAATATGCCTTACGGGCTAAATAAGGTTTGTAGGGTTTCTGGTTGAATACCCCTTCATTTATTCAGTGATATGCCCTGAGAGTTGGCTTTTCGTACAGTGTTTGATGGGGCCCTGAATTGAGGAATGTGTCTTGCATCACAGAATCAAGCTCGCAATAGTTCAAGGTGTGTTCCTTCATTAATGGGTGATGGACCTGGAACGTACCAGGATCAGAAGACGTTCAAAGTCAAAGAACACACTACGGGACACGCAATCTGCTACATGAACGCTTTCGCTCGTCACATGCACTGATCAAGAACACCCTTGATCCTAAACTTTTTCCTGCCCTAGAATGATGCACTCACTAGCTGTAGGACGGCGTGGTTGAAACTTATTAAGCTATCTTAATCTCCGCTCAACTCCCCATCACCTACTGCGCACCACGAGCTTCTTGTGCCGAGGGGCAGCAGTGCTCTGGGCGACCTGACCATTCATGTCAATTGCAGCTCTGCAGGAAACTGCGAGCAAATTGCATGGCAGGAACTGTGACCTGCTGCACCTAGAACTGCACACGCGAAACAGATGAGACGTGATGGACTCGGGCTGCAGCGTTGCCAGTCAGAGCAGTAGCTTCACAGAGACCCTGTCATCATTTCCGCTGCCAGGAGAGGAGTATCCGCGCACAAGGTGCGCTGAGCGAGCCACCGTGACAGCAGCCACGGACTGTCCTAAACACAGACTGCCTGCAGAAAACCTTCGCAGCAAGCACAGGCGTGCACATGTACAGGACTGAGGCTTAGCAAAAGAAAGGCTTCTACTCCTACGTCATACACCTGTTCTGGTAAAATCAAGGTCTTCTGCTGCAGGAGAATGGGATTGTCTGGCAGCACCGCGCATTCACGCGGCCGTTGGAAAGCAAGAAAGCTGAACTCTGGGAACCGTGGGCTGTAAGCTGCCCGAGCATATAGATTTCGGGTATGTTTCCCACGTGCATGTGACCCAATTCTTCACATTGAATTGAATGCATCTTTAGTTGCTTCATCGCACTGGCCCTGGTCTGTTACCCCCATGACCTTCTGTATCAAACAGCCGGGGACCAAACAGGATCTGGAGGGTAAGATGCAAAGCTGTACAAACGACCTTGCCTTGCTGGGATTAGGCGCACTTCTTGTGTGCACGCGGAATATATCGGGATTGTGCTGCAAGGTCGGGGCAAGATTCATCTCCAGATTATGGCGACAACTCCAAGATATAGATATCAGGACCTCCTCCGCTTCAGCAGAGGGACTCTGCTGCCGGCGTGAGCACGATGCTCTGCTCCGGTTCGGGGTCTGGGATGCCTATACTGAACTATTGAACTTAGACCCCTAGCAAAAACTAAAATTGTAGCTGTTTCTTCGGGATAACAATAACCAAAGACGAAAAAAATTCTAAGTGCCCCTAAGATGCAGGCTCCCTCCTCGTCCAGGCTGACCCGCATCCGTGCCACTTCGGAGTTCTGGTGGAAAATCCTGACGCCTCCATCGTGGGCTATGCCAGAGAGACCTGGGTGGACACTGGGCTCTTCTTAGGGTTTAGGGTTTAGGGATTAGGGGGAAATTTCATTTAAGTTTTCCATGATAAAGGAACCATATTATTACTTGTTATAAATCTCTACTATGTTCTTTCGATGCCACCCAACAAAGTGTTCATGAATAGGTACAATTAGCGAACAGTGAACCCTAGAAAGTTGGAACATGATCTTGGGACGATTCGTGTGGGGACTCCCTATGCTTCACCTTTAAAGGCATGAGGACAGCGATCTTCCAACTTTTCTGGCTTCTACTTGGAGGATCAGGGGACTTAGTAAGTAAGGTTATAAGTCACCTAATTGGGGTTATAAGTAATTATAAGTATAGTTACCTTATTTATAACCCTAGTTACTAAGTCCCATGAGCCTTTAAGTACTGTATACCTTTCTCGGACGAGGGACCCCGCTGTAGAGTTACCGTATTAAAAGCCCTAGCTACTAAGTCCTCTGATCCTTTAAGTATAGACACCTTTCTCCAAGTTTAGCCTTATGACCCTTAAACCCTAAACCCCTGAACCCTTTACCCTTAAACCCTAAACCCCTTCAACCCTGAACCCTAAACCCCCTAAACCCTTAAACCCTAAACCCCTTTTGTTTTTTCAATTACCCTTAAACCCTAAACCCCTTTTGCTTTTTTAAATACGCTTAAACCCTAAAGTTTAGCCAGAGGGGCTCTGAAGACCCTCTAAGCTGTCGGCCGCCGCCGCGAGGAGCGTCGTCCGAAGCTCCGCCGGGCTCCGGTTCTCGAGGCTCTCCTGGGCTTCGAAGGGGGGGTTTAGGGCTTTGGATTTAGGTTTTAGGGGTTTTGGGTTTAAGGGTTTAGGATTTCGGGTTTAGGGTTTGGGGCTTTGAAGGGGGGATTTAGGGGGTTTCTTTAAGGGATCCTTTAAGGGATCTATAAGGTTTAGTGTTTGGGGGTGAGGCTCTCCTGGGCTTTGAAGCAACCACGTTTAGGGTTTGGGGCTTTGGATTTAGGGTTTAGGGGTTTAGGGTTTTGAAGTAGCCAGGTTTTTTTTTTGAGCACCTTTTTCCGCCGAGCAGTTAAGGTCGGCGAAACCCACTGGTGTGGGAGGCCCCAACCCGGCCATCTGGACCAGGTTTAGGGTTTGGGGCTTTGGATTTAGGGGTTAGGGTTTAAGGGTTTAGGGCTTTAGGGTTTTGGGTTTAGGGCTTAGATTTAGGGTTTAGGGTTTGGATTTAGGGTTTAGGATTTAGGGTTTAGGGTTTATGGTTTAGGGTTTTGGATTTAGGGTTAAGGGTTTTGGATTCAGGGTATAGACTTTTATTTTATAATGGATCCCTTTAAGTAACATGGTACTCCAAAGCCCAGTCTCGGGATTTTTCACATCGACGTCTCCGACCACGGGCAGGCTGAGAATCCAGCGTTCAGCTTCCGTCCTCTGCTCACCTCGGCTCAAAGGGTCCAACTTAAAGGATCATTGGACTTAGTAACTAGGGTTATAAGGTAACTATACTTATAATTACTTATAACCCCAATTAGGGTACTTATAACCTTACTTACTAAGTCCCCTGATCCTCCAAGAAGTAATCGCCTTGCCCACATATATCCTAAGTATCTACTAAACAATGGTACTTGGACCTTTGGGTCAAAGGCTCAAAAGGCATCCCCCATGCTACTCAACTGCGCTTGAGAGCTGTAGAAAGAAGGATCCCAGTATAGAGACCGAAAGTACTAGGAGCCCTTTTCGACAGGACACCAAACAGGGACCCCTTACTGCTAAACTATGTATACACATACACATCCAGAAATACAAGTGTAGATATGCATACATACAACTACAAGCAAAAAACGTATATATATATATATATATATATGTATATATATACACACACACATGTATGCAAAGTCATACTGGAACCCCCCAAACTGTGGATCCCAGCCGCCTTCCCGCGCTGCGAAGAGAGTACCTTCCGGCTCGGGCTCAGCGCTGTCCACCTCGCTGACGGTAGTGCTCACCACGGTCTTCGGAGAGTTCCGCGTGGAGTCGCCGTCCTTCCACCGGGGTTCAGGCTTCGGGGTTTTGGGCTTTGGAGGGGTTTAGGGTTTAGAGGGGTTTAAGGTTCAAGGGATAAGGCTTTAGGAGCATCTGCCGGGCAGTTGAGACAGCAAGCTTCTGTGCACTTGTGGTGAGAAGCTGCTTGGACTACAGTCAGCTTGGCCAACACCGCCTCCAAATTGTGACGAGGAATATATATATGTAATATACATATATATATATATATGTATATAAGAACATCATTTTATAAATGGACGAGGTATTGCCTTGAAGTAATGATTACTTTACATCACTGGACAACACGAAGTACAACAACAAACAGTCACAGTCAAAGCACAACGATATGAGGAGTTTCATCTGTCCTCTTCCAGCCTGTTCAAGAAACTGAAAATTCGTTCAGGGAACTTGCCGTGCAAGATGCCACAGGGGATACCGGCACAATGGGCCGTCCGGGCTGCAGACACCTGCACACCAGCTTTTGTTGATACAGGCCTCGGAACTGGGCTGAAGCATAGTTTATTCAGAAGAGCGCGCGTTCTAACCTAACCCTAAACCCCAAAAGTCAAACCGTATAGTATAGCACCATTGCTCCTAAACCCTAAAACCCTAAAACCCTAAACCCTAAACCTCGATGCCCCCATGTTCCACGCCTTGGTTGCCATGCCGCCAGTGCCCAACGAGGATCCCGGCTCGCGGGTGTCAACGTCTAGCTCGAAGGCCTGGACTTCCGGGGGGCAAATGTAGGGTTTAGGCCTTAGGGTTGGGGTTTCGACCTTGGGGTTGGGGTTTAGGCCTTAGGGTTGGGGTTTAGGCCTTAGGGTTGGGGCTTAGGATATATTATTACTATATGATTACTATATTACTATTATTATTGTTATATATATATATGGTTTAGGACTTTGGGTGAGGGTCTGAGGTTTAGGGTTTAGGCTCGATTCGGGGCCATGTGCACGGGCAACATGCCTGCCTCGTTGACCACCCTCATGGGCTCGGCAGAGGGATCTACATTGGGATTCGCCTGCAGCGCAAGGCGCAAGCGTTGCTAACTGGCCTCAAAATGAGATCTGAGTGCAAGCTGCGGCGGAACACAGACTGAAGATCTACTATTCTCAGGCCAGGGCTGTGTAGAGGTAGTCCACATCGGTGAAGAGAAACACACCAGCAGCTCCCAACTGCACCGCAGTTAGGGCTGCCAGGTTGTCATTGTCACCGAACCGCATGCCATCTGTGTTGGTGGTGTCGTTCTCATTGATGATTGGGACCACGTTAGCTTCGAGACATGCTGCTATCGTGTCACGGATTTCGGCCCAGCGTTGCTGCTCCAAGAAATCGCGCTGACCTGCAGTTACGACAACCGAGCTTGTCGCAGGCGATAAAACTGTGCTGGCAAGCCACTAACCAAAAGCTGCGCAATCTTGAGCCCTACGGTCTCGAAGAGCTCAGAATACCTCGACCGCAGCGCAGGAGAAGACCCCTAGAGTTGGAGAGGCAGGAGACTGGGCTGGACTGGATTTCGGGTGCGTGGCCTCAGATTTCAAAGGGGACCTGTCACGCTTAAACAAGTCTGCAGCTTTCGCCTTCGCCTGGGCACTCAAGTTCTCAAACAATGCACCTGCTCAAGCGCTCTCTTATGTTCTCCTCAACGAGGAAATGCTGGCCTTGCACCCAAAAAGCCCACAAGCAAGCCCCGACAAGCCCACAAACTCTCTCACGACTCGAAGCGGTTTGGTTTCCTTTTTGCTTTAATGTAGTTCGGGTAACCGGGTAACCGTTCGTAGAAGCTAACTGTCAGCAAGTTCGATTGAGAATTTCAGAAACGAAAGGATCCTATTACTTCGCTTCATCCTGACACTAGATGCTACGATCTGCCTTCCAGGTCCCATCAATAAGTCAATACGCCATCCTACTTGATGGGGCAAGGGACTTAGTAAGTAGGTTATAAGTAGGGTTATAATTGGGGTAACTCCATTTAGGGTACTTATAACTCTACTTATAACCTACTTACTAAGTCCCCTGCNATAAGTCAATACGCCATCCTACTTGATGGGGCAAGGGACTTAGTAAGTAGGTTATAAGTAGGGTTATAATTGGGGTAACTACATTTAGGGTACTTATAAATCTACTTATAACCTACTTACTAAGTCCCCTGCCCCTCCAAGTAGTTTCTAGAAAACCCCTCAATCCTCACAGGGCACACGCGCATGATGCGGCTCTGGCCGACCCCAGCGACAGCGCGCTTCAGCGCAGGAGTGGTGGGCTTCTGCTTCCTCAGCAGCGACACTCGAATTGCAAGTTCTACTGATTCTACTGTTGGTTCTACCGATTTTGCTGCAGGCACCGTCGGTAGTGTCAGTCATACTATTATTCTTTACTGCCGCTGGGCACAGGTTATTGCAGGGAACCTGTCGAGTGTGGTTGTCTTATCTACATCCCGGTGCCTTGCACCCTGAACCTCAACTGGCCATTGCTACAGAGAAACTCCCTAACTACCTGAAACGAGCCGGTGTTTTAACCTACCTTTGGTTAGTAGGGAATGGAAGAATGGTAGTAATAGTAGTTATAATTGTACCCCATTCCTCCATTCCCTACTAACCAAAGGTAAGTTTAAGGGAGAGTCCGACAGTCCTAAACCTCAACACCATAAACCCTGATGCCCTGAACTCTAAGCCCTAAACCGCCGAACCCCAAATCTAAAAAATCCAAACCCTAAATGCGAGCTCCAGTAATCCCCCCCCAAAAAAAAATCCTCATCCGTTTTCTTGGCTGACTTCTGAACCCCTTCAAAAAGTTAAACTTTTAGCCTCCTTATTATAGTTCATATAGAAACCCCAAAAGTTAAAGTCCTAAGAGCCAACCAGAAGAACGCCAAGTTTTGGCTGGAGCATCAATCCCAGCTCCCGGCAACCCATGCCAACTGCTCCAGAAGAGACAAGGACGACCTCTCAAGGCCATCCCAGTTCCCGTAAAGGAACCCTACTTGGAGGGGCAGGGACTTAGTAAGTAGGCTATAAGTAGAGTTATAAGTACCCTAAATGGAGTTACCCCAATGATAACCCTACTTATAACCTACTTACTAAGTCCCTTGCCGCTCCAAGTAAAGCCTAAATCCTGAAAACCTAATCCCCTATAAGCCCGAAAGGCCTGTTTGGTATGAGCCTTGGGGTTTAGCATTGGCTTAGGGTTCAACATGTGTGTTCGAGGACGTGTCGGCTGTTTGGGGATTAATGCGCCAGTTGGATAAAGCTTTCGCGATGTTTCAGTAGTTTTCATCCACTCTACTTAAAGGATCATGGGACTTTGTAACTAGGGTTATAAATAAGGTAACTATACTTATAAGTACTTATAACCCCAATTAGGGTACTTATAACCTTACTTACTAAGTCCCCTATCCTCCAAGTAGTAACTCTCGCAAGATCTCGAAGTGCATGCAAACAATCTGCGAACCTGCTCTCATGAACATTGCACCCGACAGTGTGGCAGCCTTGAAGCCTTTGTAGGAGAGGTCGGCGATGACTTCCACCAACCTGCAGCACGAAGATGGCTTGGGGTTCCTTGTGCGTTTCATTGGCTATCATCACGACGTTTCATGATCATCATCATAGTGAGCAGAACAATGACCTCAACAATCACCATACAACTGATCATGTTCACTGTCACCACAACAGTGTTCATGGTCAGAGCCACAATCACACTGGTTAAAACTACTATTTCATCTCCCGAAACTAGCTAATCGTAATAATTCTCATACCAGTGATCATGGTTATGATTAAACATTCATAACCCTAAACCCTAAACCCCTAAACCCTAAACCCCTAAACCCTAAATGGCTGGAAATGGCTGGACCTCGAAAGGTTCGCGACATTCACCCGCTGCCCTCGCTCGTCGGAGGTCATAATGGTCGAAGTTCCGACCTTCAACCTCGGGGTTCGTAGGCTTCCCTTAAGGTTTAGGGTTCAGGGGTTTAGGGTTTAGGGTTTAGGGGTTTAGGGTTTAGGGGTTTAGGGTTTAGGGGTCTAAGGTTTAGGGTTTAGGGTTTAGGGATGTATTGGGGTTCCCTTTAAGGGAGCTAGTAGGGCTCTTTTACGGGATCTATCAGGGATCCCTTAAGGGAAACTATCTAGGCTCTGTCAGGCATCCTATTATTTGGGTTTTTTGGGAGTAGGGCTTAGGATCTGTACTTGGAGGGCCAGGGGACCTAGTAAGTCGTTTGTAAGTAGGGGTATACTTGGGGTAACTCCACTTATAACCTACTAAAATAAGTCCCCTGCCCCTCCAAGTAGGGTTCCTGTAATTGCTTAGGGCTTTGGGTGCAAGATCTTTGGGGTTCCTGTAAGGGTTCAGGCCTTGGGGATCTTCAGGGTTAGGGTTTAGGGTTTAGGGTTTTTAGGGTTTAGGGTTTATTTTGCGGGTTACAGATTCTCTTCGGGGTTCTTTTACGCGCAGACTCCTCTAAACTCTAGCAAGGAATGAGGAGAGGATAGGGTCCTTGACAATTAGGATGATTCTTTAAGGGCTATAATGAAGAGAAAAGGGACCTTGACAAACTAGAATAGGGTTTTGTAAGGGTTCTATAAGGGGTTTATAGGGTTTGATAAGAGTTTGACATAGGGGCTTTGAAATAAAACGCAAGGCTCCTCGGGACACTGAGGCTTTGTAGGGGTTCTTTAATGGATTTTGTAAGTGCTTCTTCGAAGGGTTTCCATTCTTTAGGGTTTAGGGTTTAGGGATAGGGTTCCATTAAAGGGAACATAATGTTTACAGCTTTAGTCTGGGGGTTTGGGGGGTATATTCTACTACAGTACCCTAAACCCTAGACCCTACAATTTACACTGCAAGGCGATCCTGTTGCACAGGATTCCTACCCCTGAATTAATATAGCCCCCTGCCTCACCGGACCTAACGTTCAGGGCCTGGTTAGAGTTTCGGGCACAGGCGAGAAACACAAGAGTTTGAGGTTCAGCGGGCATCGTTTCAAGAGTCATGGCTGGAAGAGTTCAAAATTTGATCGAACTAAACGTTGTTCTGTGCTTGAGCCCGCGTCCGCAGCAGCACAGCCATCACAGGGTACCCTCTGTTGTATTCTCGTACTGTAACTTACAGCATATCGAACTTGCCGATCAGGTGGAGTTGCAATGCAGTGCAGCGTCGCCACAGCCTCATATCTCATGAGACATGCACGCAAGTTTATTCGGACCTCGGAAACGCTTTTGGCAGGATATCCCAACAGTGTTCCCACATACGGGCCAGCACTAGTCTTGTAGCTGAAGCATGATGCGAAGCTTCCATTAGGGATAGCCTTCATCGCCCACGTGGGATTACACTGGCTTTGGAACAAGATCTCGCAACGACTAAGAGACGAAACATGGCAGAATGCATGCAGAACCACTTCTGGTCAGAAATAGCTTGACATTAGCAACACACGGCCTGCCTGAGCTGGGCCACCAACGCTCGCCGGGCACGGCCTAATTGATTTTCGGCTTGGACTCTACGGCTAGTGAAGGATGAGGCCTCAGCATACGCTCACAAACTCTCAAACCATGTCGTGCATTGGTACTATAATGATCGTTTATGTATCTGATGACTGTTACTATGAGCAGTAGTCAAATCGTCTGTGACGATGTCAATATCCCATTGCTCTCAATGTGCTACGGCATTGAGTCAACAGATTCTGGATCTTTTTCAGACCCTAAACCCCAAACCCCTTAATTAAGACCTTACAGAACTCTCACCGAATCGCAGTCTATTTCTTAAGGCCGCTATAAACCCTTCAAACTTCTTAAGGTACTGCATTCAAAGCAGGAGCGCCTTGCATGGCCGCTGCTGAGGCAGCCAGGGCCGAGCGAAGAGGTCTCGAAAGCCTTGCTGCACTCGCAACCTGGCCGTGGCTTGTGGACGCTTTAGGGCGGTGTTAAGTCTTAAGTTTTATGGGTTAGGAGCCTTAAACCCAAACCCTTAGGGTTTAGGGAGTAGGGTCGAGACAACCGGATTTCACGAAGGACTTCAGCGCCAGCTGCACCTCTTGGCAACGCTTCCAGCTGCAAGTTCCTGCCAAAGCTTCATGGAACGCCAGGTAAGGTAGGGGCCTTCATAGTTAGAACAGGGTTTGGGGTATATTGTCGTACTATAACCATATTATGGAACCCCCACAACAGATATTAACGGAAGGCAGCAACATGTGAGTAGTTCTCCAAATAGGTCCTCCAAATAGTACGGTAGCCTAATAAATAGGCCCATAGGGATCTAATTTAGAGAACTACCGAACTACCCATTACATAAAAGCCAATCAAACACCACGGGACCTAGTGCTCGCTTCCGAAGGGCGTCGGTGACTTCTGGCGACCTCGTCCAAGACTTGTTGCTACTCTCACAAATCAGCGAAGGTGCTGCAACTCGTGTTATCGGCGCTTGCAAGCAGTCGGTTGCTGCTGCTGCTGTTGCTGCTCTCGGCTGCTGTTGCTGTTGCTATTGCTAGTGCTGTTGCTGCTGTTGTGGTTGTTGCTGCTGTTGCTGTTGCTGTTGCCGCTGCCGCTGGTACTGCCGTTGTTGCTGTTGTTGTCGTTGCTGTTGTTTGCTCGCATGCGGAAAACATATCGTTCTGACCAGTCTTTTCTCTCTGCTATTCTCTGCTACTGCCACTGCTGCAGCAGCAGCGGCAGCGTTGCCAAGCCCTGTGATCCTTTGAGCAGGGTTTACGACTTAAGGTCTACGTTGCTCAGATGAAACTGGCCGGTCTTGGCTTGCCACGGCCAGGACTCCTGCTCCCGAGCTCTAATATTGCCTTATAATTAGAATAGGGTTTTGGGGTATATTATACTAGAATCATAATAAGGAACCCCCCAACATGGTATAGGCCCCTATATGAATACCATCACATCGTGACTGTCGGACGGCCGGAGGAACTTCCCGATTTTCAGCAAGCGCCAAGTGACGATGCTTTGACCACGCTTTGGCAGTTTCGCTGGACCCTTGTCTGGGAGTCGAAGTAGGATGCTGCTCGGACCCATAATATAGCAAGGCTGGCCCGGTGTCGTTCCATCCACCGTGCTGCTGCATTGCGTGTCTAGCAATATTTTACATCAGTCGGTCCTGTCCTGTCTGCCGTAGTTTGGCATGTTGGAACCGTCCAAAAAACACCGTATGCCCCGCAGTCCTTCGCAACCATGTTCTGCGTAGGCTAATTTCTGTGCTGCTTGATTCCGAAACCCTAAACCCACCCTAAACCCCGAAGCCCAGAGCCCTGAACCCTTGTCGTCAACGATGCTTTCGCATGCCAGATAAGTGAGGGTTTAGGGTTTAGGGTTTAGGGCTTAGGGTTTAGGGACCCCCTTTTGCCTCCATCAGGGTGCTCCTTGAGGACGAAATGAACCCTAAAAGGGTTAGTGTTCAAACACCATATCGGGATTCAAAGTATAAGGGTTATACGTCCCTGTATCTCTACTGAACTTAGACCGAACTTAGACCCTTAGCCAAAATCATAATTGCAGCTGTTTCTTAGGGCTAAGAATAACCAAAGATCAAAAAATATTTCTAAGTAAGCATTAGGGTGTTAGGGTTCAGGAAATAGAGTTTAGTCCCGCCAAATGAATGTCCAAGGATCAAATTAAACGCAGCTTCTATCTAAGGATCATACGCCTTCATTGCCGAGGCCCTATTCTTGTTCTATATGCCACTGTCTAAGATCCAAAAGGTGTGTCCAGGCGCCCGGCTGGTCATCTCCACCCTCGCAGAGGAGCATGCGGAAGGCCACATTTACCGGGTCCGCCTGTTACCAAAGGCAAAGGCTGCAAAAAGGAAGTTAACACAACTCCTAAGCCCAGAAAATCCGAAAACCCTAAGCCCGAAAACTCAAAACTCCAAACCCGAAAACCCAAGCCCTAAACCTCCAACCCGCCCCCTCCCCATCTCCAACAACAGGGGACCTCGGCAGAGGACCAATCTTCCCAGGCCTCCAAGGCGAGGTAACCTGACACCCACGGATCCCTCCCAAGACTGGGCTCTTGCTGAGGAATCTCAACTAAGGATTTGGGGTTTAGGCTAAGGAGCTTAAACTCAGGATTTAGGGATATCTGGGTTTAAGGCTTTTGGGCTTAGGGCTTAAAACTTATATAGTTTAAGATACCCTAGTCAGGAAACAGTTTTCTTTTACTATAGAGTCCTATTGTGGTGTTTAAAAATCCTCAAAAGAACCTCTCGTGACACACTGCGAACAAATGGGGCCCCAAGAGTGTAGGGATTTACAGTGAACCCCAGAAAGTTGGAACATGGGTTTAGGAGGATTGTGCTAGGATCCCCTATACTCTACCTTAAGGGCATGAGGATATTGATGTTCCAACTTTCTGGCTTCTACTATAGGGTGTAACCATAACCCTAAACCCCAAACCCAAAGATCCGCGCCTAAACCCTGAACCCCCAAACAAAGAGATTCTCGGAGCCCCTGCGTGCTGGCCCACCGGCGAGCTTCGGCAGGGTGGCAACCTGGTGCCTCGGATCTACCCAGAGACTCCAAAACCCCTTAATTAAGGAATATAGCTTAAATTGTAATAGGATCCCTAATATGATTTGAGGTATATTCCTTAGTTAAGGGGTTTTGGAGTCTCTGGGTACACCGAGCCGAAGGGGCCCATGAAGTAAGGAATAAACCTCACATCAACAAGGAGGCTCACGCTTCTGATTTTAAGTATATTCCTCAATTCGGGCTTTTTGGGCTTACTACTCTGATTTGAGGTATCTTCCGAAGATTACGTACGGCTTTAAGGTGTTTTTGGCCCTTGGGTCAGGATGGACACTGGATGGACTGGAGTGCTCGGGTACGCCACATCCGCGGGTGTTGAAGTAAGTAATGGTAGTAGTCGAGACATGAGAGGCCGGTCTTGGATATGTTATCTTATATCTCCAATGTTAGGTACCGAAGATGTGTATAATATGATGTATATTAGGGGGTTTAGGGTTTAGGGTTTACAGTATATTGAATACTTTTGAGGCAAGGGTCTGTTCCTTGAGTTGGAACGACGCCCAGCCCAGGAGGCAGCGATCGCATCTGTCCTTGGCCGATAGCTCTCACGCCCAATCTGCTGAACACCGGTTCCCTAAGCCCTAAACCGCTTAACCCTCAAACTTCCTTAAACCCGAAGTCCCTAAACCCCTCAAACTTCCTTAAACCCTAAATCCCTAAACCCCTCACACTTCCTTATACCCTAACACCCCAAACCCCTGAACCGCTCTCCGGAAGCTCGAAACCCTAAGCTTCTTGATCTCCTCCAAGGCACCGGAAGGAGGAGCTCTGTGCTTTCAATCTCTTGCGCAGCTCCGGCTTTCGCCTTCCCAAGGCTATAGGGGAGGCAGCTGAGCAGGAGATATGTTTCAGCATTTTTATAGTACGTTGTACAGTTTATACTCTACTATGGTATATTGTTGTCTGTTGTTGAAGCGGAGTTTAGTAATTCGTTTATATTATGATTTTTGTAGAAAACCTAGTAAGTCTTCCTATGTTAGAATTAATAAACTTTGTGAGAGTTGCGCCAACTGCGATGCTGGGCTCCCGCGCTGCGGCATCACGACAGGTGGTGCAGTACTGTGGCGTGAGATCCTGGGCTGCCACTTGTCTGTTTAAGCCTTCGAAGAGCAAGGTCGCACAGAGACTTGCCTCATCGGTCTGCGACATCGTCTTCAACATCTTCCCGAAGATCTTGGCACAAAGGACCTGCAAGACTAATGTACGCACTATATGTGCCTTAGCTTTAGTCCTTCGAGTTGAGTTTGGGGCCACACACGCCGTGGCAGGTGTCTTGTTTACAGCGAGCTAAACATGCCTCACCTCAGAAAGCTGTCTCTGGTTCACCCGACATAGAAAAAGGATCCCGCTATAAACCATACAATCGAAACCCCAAACACCAAACTTTGGTGACATTGAACTAAGGAAATCAGGCCCTGCAGCGCCTTGGCATCACCAGCCCCACGTGACCTGATCAGTTGTCTATTCTTGTCTTTTGTCTATTGTCTATTATATACCATATGAGATACTGTATCTCCTGATCCGTTGTCCTTGATCTAGTGTATTCTATACACTATATACTATGTATTATATGCTGTTATATATGATCGTGCCAGTAAGAATTCGAAGTTGTATTGTATATGGTACATAGACGCTGTATATTTCACTATAACATAACATAATATACTATGTTCCATTCAGGGTATTAACCTTTTTGCTCTGAACTACATACTAGTCACTAGTCGATCTTGTTATACTTTCATAAAGCTATATTGAATTCTACTGTATTCAATTATGTTACAGTCTGGCATATTCTGTAATGTTCTGCTATTTTCTATTGGAGCTCTATTAAGTCCATTGTACTATGTGACAGTATACTCATGTACATTCGGTTCGACTCTATTCTGGTCTATACTATGTCATAGTCTGTTCGATTCTATTCTGTTCAATCATTTTGTATGCCAGTATGCTACTGTATATTATGTCCTATTGCATCCTGTTATATGATATATGTCGTAGTACATCCTATTCCATTCTTTTCAAGTATGTTCTTACCTTATACTGCTTTATATCACATTATGCTATATCGTACATACTCTACTATGGCATATGCACGGTTTGATGTTGTACACTCATAGTAGGTTATAGTGAATATAGTCTGTTATATTATAGTAGCCCTCTGCCCCGTCACCCAAGTGCCTGAGGACTGCAGATGCCACGCCCTCAACCGCGCTGCGGAGGATTGGAGCAGAGGTGGCGGTGACCTGTCCAAGGCAAGCTTCGAAAGGATCTGGCGGACCCAAACGGAATCCTAGATCATCGGATCCTCATTTAAGTCGTTTATAAGTAGGGTTTTTATTGGGGTAACTCCATTTAGGGTACTTATAACTCTACTTATAACCTAAAAGGCCCTGAACTATGGTACCTGTTTTCTGAAACCTCCAGTTTGCTCTCCCGGGGGCCGAGCCTTCAGCGAGGAGGACGCAATCTCGGCCACGATGTCTTCAACAAAGGTCCTGCGGCTTAGGGCTTAGGGTTTAACATGTTTAAGGATGTTTAGAGTTTATCTTTAGGGAACTATTTCTCCAAAAATAATAAGGAACCTAAAATTAGTAGGTCTTTTCCGCTACAGGTGGGGCTTATATGGGGCGAAGCGCCAGTGCACTCAAAAGGGCAACGACGTAGGTTCCAGTGCCTCCACTGCAGGGCCTTCATCATTAGAATAGGGTTTTGGGATATATTGTACTATAACGATAATAAGAAACGCCCAAAATAGTATAGGTAAATATCAAGGCCCCTATATTATAGTACCCTTATGGATCCCGTACAGAAACCCTGAAAGACCCTTTATAAGAACTCTTTAAAGGCCCCTATAGTAGGCTCAGGAAACAGCCACTCCTCATGGCTGCGTCAGAGGAGTTCTTCACGGCGACCTGCGATGCAGCGAACCCATCTGTCAACGAAGAGCTACGGACTGCTTTTGTGTGTCTCTTGTCTCTTGATGCCCGAGAACGCTTGTTCCCTAAAAACCCTAAAGCCCTTTTGGCCTCAACCGTGAAATCCTAAAACCTAGATACCCCTAAACCCTAAAACCCCTGAACGCTAAACCTCTAAACCCCACACTCAAATATTAACCCCTATAGAACCATTATAGAACCCTTATGGCCTTATGGTACCTTCAAGACTCAAAGGAACCCTTATAAGTTCTTTCAGGCGCCTGTACCAGGGCCAATGCCGCCAAGCGGGCGCCCGCAGCGGCCGAAGCAGTGGCTGCAGGAGGCGCGGCCAGGGCAGCCACGGCCTGAAGTCTTAGAGCCTTTTGGGGGGCCTTAAAAATTAGAGTAAAGGGATCCTTTTCTACAAGGGCTCTATGATCACGTTCTGTATAGGGGCCGCAATGACTAACTAGAATAGGGAAAAGGGGTTATATCACAGTACTACTTCTATGACTTTGACTATTTACTAGAATTGAGGAAGCACAGTAGTTACTCAGACTTCTATGCAGGGCTTTGGCAACAAGGATTTTCCAGAAGGGTTTACTTGGAGGGGCAAGGGACTTAGTAAGTAGGTTATAAGTAGAGTTATAAGTACCCTAAATGGAGTTACCCCAATTATGACCCTACTTATAAACGACTTTCTAAGTCCGCTGGCCCCTAAACCCTATAGATTCCTTATAGATCCCTTAAAAGAACCCCTATAGATCCCTTAAAGGATCTTTAAAGGAACCCTATAAAAGTTTAGGGCTTAGGGGCTCTCCCGCCTGGCCTGGATGAGAGCCGAAGCCAGTGTTGGTGCCAGTTTCTTTCGCATCTCGGCCTGCGTGGTGGTGCATTGAATCCCTACATCCACCCTTAACCCTAAACCTTCTGAACCCTTACTACAAGGCTACTATATGGGCCTGAATAATTACCTATACTATTCTGGGGTTCCTTAAAAAAAATTATATAGCATAATGGGCCCCAAAACCCTATTCTAATCATTAAGGCCCCGAAATTGCATTGCTGCCATGATAGACCCCGACAGCGAGTTTCAAAATATCGCAGAACGAAGAGAGGGGCCAAACCCATGCAGGTACATATAGATCTACATGGGGGTTTCCGAAAATTAGGGGCACAGGATAATATGGATCCTACTATTTAGGGTACTATACGATCTACCTTGCGATGCTACATCGTTTTTCTCACTTGCACGCAGCTCGCGGCCAGAATTTCCCCGGCCTTTTCTGCCAAGGGCTTGGCATGCTGCTTTAGCATATCCACAAAGGTATGGAAGTTGTCCATCCTTCGGCGGAAATCCGCAGAACGAGGAGAGAGAGAGAGATTGGGCATAGCATGGGAGTCCTGTGAGTGTCGAAGGTTGGAGCAACCTGACAGATGGAATGCAAATTACTATATACTGTAAACTATTCTGGACAGTTATTATTCTATAGTCTTGTATATTCTTATGCACTTCCCATATCTTTACACAGTCTTACAAGCAGTTTGCAGAAACTGGCTGTCGAAGGGGACCGCACCGCCACAGCTGTAGCCAGCAGCCGTGAGGACGCCTGTATGGCCGCACATAGTTTAATTGCATGAGCGTGTATATATATATATGTCTATACATACTTCTTTGTTTATCTATCTGTCCGTACGAATACAAGTAAGAACAATAGTTATGTTAATAGTAATAACAACAATAATATACGTGCGACTGCAACTATGAGCAGCAAAACAAGTAAACGACATAGATATCAATATCACTAAAACAACAAATGGATGAATACATATATATATATATATATATGTACTTATTTATATGCTTTATTGTTATCTGCACCTGTCTTTGTATGCCTGTTTGTCTGTCTGTATGTGTGGACCTATGCACGCATGCATGTATGTACGTATGTATGTAGCTATGTATGTCTTCATGTACGTCTACATGCATGTTCGCATGTCCGCGTATATGCATGTACATACGTACGCGTGCACGTGCGTATGTATGCTTGTACGAAGATATACTGTATATATATATATATATATATATATATAAGATGCACACACTTACACATGTTGCAGATGCATATGTATGCATGTAGGTCCATGTAGATCCATATGTATGAGACAGTGCGGGAGGAAGACAGGATCTTTGTTTAGCTGAGCACCCATCGAACCGCTAATTGTTGCAGAAGGTTTCAGAATCTTCAGAAGAGATGGTGCGCAGACGGCCTCTGCCGTAAGCGGTGCATCGTGCATCAGGCCTTGAACCTCAGCTGCCAGCTTGGAGAGCTCGCAAAGATTGCAGGGCAGGGCAGGTTCAGCGTGGAAGCGAAAGACATCAAGCAGAAACTGTAGACATGTCATGTCATCTATGTGCTGCCTCAGCAAAGCTGCTAACATGAACTGCCGCATAGTTATAGTTCTGTTCTGACAGCAAGATATCTTGCAACACATCGACTAGCTTGGGGAGGTTGTGCGGGGTATTGCTCCCCATCGTTAAGGCAACACAGAATGCCTTCTGGGATGCGCGCAAAAGCTTCGGACGCTATTGCTGCCACCCTCCTTTCATTCTGCTGGCATCAGTCTCTCACAACCTCATCTGTCTGGTTCAGAGTAAGGAATGGGGGAATGGATCCGTATGATAGTCCCTTAAGGGTCCCTATGGTAGTCCCTATAATCCATTCCCCCGTTCCCTACTAAGAACCAGACAGTCTACTAATAACCCTAAACCCCCTATAGTATAACCCTTGTAGTAACCAGTATTGTATAACCCCTATAGTAACCACAATAGTAACCCTTAAAGGAACCCTTAGAGGAACCCTAGCAAAGGACCGGAATTGCTTCCACTGCACTTCGGTTCGCTCCTGAGTTTCTCCAGGTCCAGCACGCGGCTTGCAGCTAATGTGCGCAGGGCACACAGCACCTCTCATTTGGGAGTTTCCGAAAATTAGGGGACCTTATTTCGGGGTCCTTATAATCAGGATCCTACTATTTAGGGTACTCTATTTCTTGGAGGTGCAGGGGACTTAGTAAGTCGTTTTTAAGTACGGTTATAATTGGGGTAACTCCATTTAGGGTACTTATAACTCTACTTATAACCTACTTACTAAGTCCCCTGCCCCTCCAAGTAGGGTCCCCTGTTTTCGGAAACTCTCAGTTCAATCCGAGATTCGTGGATAAAACTTACGACGGGTGCTGGGACCATTAATGGCGGGCTAGCGATTGTGGCAGTTCGCTCTCTTCTAAGCCATTTACAGGTGGGTAGTTATTAGGTGGGTAGTTTCCCATAAGCCTCCCATACCACTCCTATAAGGTAAAGGGAGTCTTATGGGAGTACTATGGAAGAATCTCTCTTTTCGGCACCTTCAGCGCAGCTGAACTCATGTCGGGCGCCTTGGCATGGAGTGGACTGCAAGATGCAAGGAAAACATCAGGTCATCAAGTCGAAGCATGCCGCAGCACAGACCCCTCGTGAAAGCAGGTCATCCTAAAGCCACCTGCGCCTAATGAGCTGATGCTTCTGATTCGCCGTGCTCGAATGCTTTCAAAGTCCTGCTTATACAGTGCCATCTGCAAGCTCTGAGCCCTGAGTGATAAAGAGTCTCAATGATGAGATTCTTCACTTTGCTTGCTTGCCAACTATTTCTTCGTGCAGGTGGCAGAAGTACAAAATCGAGTTGACGGCTCATTCCGGTTTGACGTGTAGGCAAAATACGATGTCCCACCCTTAAGGCCTTAGCCTTCTAACCCTTTTGCTCCTGAACCCCTAACTTACCTTTGGTTCGTAGGGAATGGAGGAATGGGGTACAATTATAACTACTATTACTACCATTCTTCCATTCCCTACTAACCAAAGGTAGGCTAAACCTGAAGCCATGCCAGAGTAGTAGGTGCCACGCCGTCCACTCGGCCTGGACATGACAGAAGGCCCCAAACTGTTGCTCGCAGCTTGGAATTAGAGCTTTGGGGTTGAGTGGGTAGCACTCTATCTACTAGTGACCCAAGGCTTGAAACTTGCTCCCGGTAACAGCATCCCAAACAATAAAAACCGCAACCGCCCTGCGAACCCTGAAAGAAGAACGAAAATCCTAAACCCCCAAAACCCAACCCTGAATCCCATACAAAAGCTGCAAAACCTGAACCCCAAACCCAAACCTAAACTGTACCCTTTGTAGGATGCTGAAACCCGACCCCAAAACCTGAAAACTCCAAGCTCCAGGTCTTGACAAAAGTCTTATCGATCCCTTATGGAAGCCGTAAAGGAACCCTGAAAAAACCCTAAAACACCCGGTGGCTCTTATGCGCCTTACAGGAAGAAAAAAGGCTGAACATCAGGAACCAAGAAACCGTGAACACCAGATCTCTTATAGCAACCCTTACAAGGATGGTAACTCGTACGAGGAACCTCTTGCAGAACTCCTTTAAACAATAAACCCCTTGTAAGTATTGGTAGAACCTTATAGAAGCCCTACAATCCTAAACCGAACTCCTTTTTAGAATCTGGTGGTCTCAAACCTTGTAAAACGCTTGTATACCCCTTATAGAACCCTTCAAGGAACCCCTTCTGATGATATAGAATCCTTATAGATCGCTTATAGAACTCTCATAGATCCCTTCAGGGAGCCCTTTAACTATACTGAACTTAGACCCCTAGCAAAGATTAGAATTTTAGCTGTTTCTTAAAAATTATAATAACCAAAGATTAAAAAAGTTCGAAGTACCCCAAGTTAAGGAAGCCGTTCGAGCAGACTCTCTCGGCTCGGTGGTGCACCCTCTTGAGTTTATGGGCCTGCCGGGACCGGAGGAAACTCAGCGTCTGCTCCACCTCGCGGGATCTACGACTCCTCTAAGGATTCCTTAAGGGGTACTAGGTTCCTTTAAGGATTCCTTAAGGGGTACTCTAAGGTTCCGTTAAGGTTTCCTTAAGGGGTGCTGTAAGACTTGCCACTATAAGACTATAGTGGTGGGTTTTAGGGCCACCTTTTCAAGGTCTTCATGTGAGTAAGTTGGTAGGAGCCTTCATTAGCCTAAACTAATAAGGTGTGAACACAGCATACCACTATGGTATACTTTAAACTACCAGAACCTACTTTATTGGTAGGAACCCTATAGATTCCAAGCTAGGGCTCATAATTGCGGTTGATGATATAAATCCTGCATTACCCATAATAAGGAATATACCATAATTCCATAGTGTAGGGTCATCAAGGTAATGCAGGATTTATATCATCAACCGTAGGCCCTTCATAACAGTAGGTTACTTCGAGGATCAGGGGACTTAGTAAGTAAGGTTATAAGTACCCTAATTGGTGCTATACGCTACCTTATTTATAACCCTAGT
Source organism: Symbiodinium sp. clade A Y106 (assembly GCA_003297005.1). Taxonomy (NCBI): domain Eukaryota; class Dinophyceae; order Suessiales; family Symbiodiniaceae; genus Symbiodinium; species Symbiodinium sp. clade A. The sequence goes on along the minus strand of BGNK01000803.1, from coordinate 41,615 downwards.
TACTAAGTCCCATGATCCTTTCAGTATGGTAGGTCGAGGTACCGTTTAAGGGGTACTATATGGGAGTTTCCGAAAATAGGGGACCCTAATGTAGTACCCTAAACAGTAAGATCCTTATTATAAGGACCCCAAAATACGGTACCCCTAATTTCGGAAACTCCCATATGGGCTACTACTCTAAGGGCTGTGGGATTTGAGGTACCTTTTCAGGACTACCGTAAGGGTTACTACAAGTGTTTCTGTCGGGGTTACTGTTGAGGTTCGTGTTAAGGCTTCTTTTGTTTAGGATGTACTTGGAGGGGCAGGGGACTTCGTAAGTAGGTTACAAGTAGAGCTATAAGTACCCTAAATGGAATTACCCCAATTATAACCCTACTTATAACCTTACTTACTAAGTCCCCTGCCCCTCCAAGTAGGGGTTTTGTGGGATTTTGGCAGAAGGGGTTTAGTGGGCGGGGTCCGGGGCTTTGGGGCTGCAGGACTTCAACTTTGAATCGCAAGACGTTCAAAGTCCATTGTCTCAATAGGTGTACTGGATTCTCGTTAAGGAATCTAGTTTAAATCTCAACAATAGGGATCCATAGTAAATGATGCAGTTTCCTTGTAATGAAGCCTCTTTGCAAGAATCCAGCAGTCTGTGTGGTTTGTGCTTCTTAGATGTGGTGCGTCGTGCACTAAAGCCACAAGCGTCCTGCTTTGATTCTCGGTATGTGTATGTCTATCTTTTTGCGTTTGTATGTGTGTGTTGTGTCTGTGTGTGTGTCTGTATGCATGTGCAAGCGCCCATGCGCACGTGCATGTGCGTGTATCGCATGTTTGCTGTGTGTTTTGGATCCGAGGGACTCGCCGTTGAAACATGTGAGGCGCATGTGCCAGTCCTCGCCCTCTTCGCTCTTCACGAACTTCAATCCAAAACAACAACAAGCTTACTGCTGGAGTTTGAGAATGACTGTGGAGAACGGGGCATATGTGGACCCCAAATCCTTGTCGCAGTCACACACACACACACACCTCTCGCCTCCGTCAATTCACCACGGCTGAGGGCGGCAGCGGCATCACACAACACCGTGCAAAGCTCGCTCGCCTTGCAGCGACATGCTTTGGAAGGACAGGCGCAAGAGCATACTCACGTACTCATCATGCCATTCCTGCTGTTAGGATCATTCTTAATGGCTGATCAGGAAAGGCAGCAGCCATGGAATCCATGGAAGCAAACCCCTAAACCCTAAACCCCTAAACCCTAAACCCTAAACCCCTAAACCCCTAAACCCTAAACCCTAAACCCCTAAACCGCAACAAGCTGAATGGAGAGGAATCTCAGCTCCTGGCCATTACGCAGAATTTCGGGCTCCGCTTCCCCAATTTCTGTCTTGTCTCCCAGATGGCTGGAACAGGTGCAGACAGCATTTCACACCCCGTCAACTTCTATGGATGCATTAACTGAACCTGAACCCTACATCCTACACTGTCCTTCACCCTAAGCCCCCGAACCACTAAATCCAAAAACCTGAATCCTACAGTCGCACGCCCTCAACCTCTAAACCCCTAAACCCAACACCTAAATCCTACACTCTAAGCCTCACAGAAGACAAGATCGAATATGGGGACCTTACAATTTGAATAAAGTTTAGGGTTCAGAGGCTTAGGGTTTTGGGGCATATGGTATAGCTATAAGGAGCCCCCACACTAGTACAGGCTCCTATGTCTGGGCTTTTAAGTAACCAGGGAGAAAAAAGTATAAACTTTAATTTCATAAGGGTTCCTTGAAGAAAAAAGCCTTAAAGTATGGTACTCCAAAGCCCAGTATAAGGAGCCCCCACATGTTGGGCCTCGGAAAGGCCCAGCATGTGAGCTTCGACCCGAAAAAGTCCAAAGCACCTTCCCCGGCAAGCTCCAAGGAAACTGCTGAAATGGCAGCCTTCTTGATAGCAATCATACAAATAATCCTATAAGCATCATAAAAATGACATAGATAGTAAGGACAGGAGTAAGAATATAAATAAACAACAATTACGACAACAATAGACATAATATACTAATGATATCTATAACAACCATGATAATACTCATGATCCGACGCAATACTAAAAAATCAGAACGATAATCTGTAGTACAGCTAAAATAAGGAGCCATAAAGAACCGTATTTCTAATTATTCAGAATTCAAGCTTCTATATTGCATCTCCTTGGGTGCCCTATCTCGACTGCTGATGCAAGTCACACATCGCTGCCTTTTTCCATTGCCAACTCCAGAAGTGATGGTACCGACGGAGGATGCTCTGCATGGAAGAAGCATGTCTGCCAAACGTGGCCAGCATGTCATGGCTCTCTGGGAGGAAACTCCGAGGACAGAAGCGTCCGGCATGCAGATTCTCAGAATGCCGCACGTAGGCTTCATTGGTCCTGCGTAGGGAGGGTTCAGGGTTTGGGGCTTAGGATTCAATGAACCTTGGTTTAGGGTTTAAGGCTTAGGATCTAGGGATTTAGGACTTTAGGGTTTGGGGCTTAGGATTGAAGGCGACCTTAGGGTCTGCATCTGGAGCTCGGTTCCTGAGTAACCCCTTAAGAATAAGGGAACCCGAAAAGAAAAAAGGGCAAAAGGGTACCACTGAGGAACCTAGGGAGGTACATCGGAAGGTCAAGTCAGCTGGAAGCTCTCCTCGAGGGCCTGCACGATCTTTTCGGTCAGGGCAGTAATAGTTGGGTAGTCGAACCTGCGCAGAAATCGGAGTTTCCGAAACCAGTGGAACCCTAATATAATACCCTAAATAGTAGGTAGGACCCGTAATCTGGGTTCTTGTTAAGGGATACAAGTTGCCGTAATAAGGAAACCATGCTATTTACCGTAGATGGGCACAAAGACATCAAGAAAAGCCCTACAACACGAAACAGCTTCCCCCCTAAAGAAATGCTTGAAGGAACCCCCAATAGCACCCCTATTGTAACCTTGCAGTACCCTTCCCTTATAGAAACCCTTAAGTGAGCTGACAGCTGGGTGCCGCACATCAATGAAGCTGGCCTTGGTGTCATGCAGAGGGCGAGAATTTTTATGACCGATGGTGCAAACTGCAGTGCTCAAGCTCCTTAGAGGTTGAGGATTTGGGGTTGACTGTTTAGGGTTTAGAGTTCTACAAGGGATTTAGAGTTCAGAGCTTTAGGATTTGAGGTTTAGGGTAGGGCTGGGGTTTAGGGTTTGCGTGGTCTGGGACTTGGGGTTTGGGCTCTCCAAGCATCGGACAGCTTCACGTTGAAGTCGCGCGTCAGGTCGTTGCGGAACTGGACACTGGACAAGCTGTCCTGGCCGCCCGGGGAGTATCGTTACGCCATAAGTTGACCCGTACATTTCCTATGGTTGGGGTAAGGGTTTAGGCACCCTATGAGGGTACACAGACTTATTACAAGGGTCACTAGAAGGGTAGTACCTGTAGTATACAAGCTTCCTATAAGAGGTACAATGCTTGTTTCTATCCGGCTTCTCAAGCATTTCTGCACCAATGATCCAACAGCCACTCTCGGGCGGTCCAGGCCAGTGTCCATTAGAGGTGTGTCATCTGCCACTTCATCAGCACCTCGCTTAGCGGTCGCTCATGGGCACAGGTGGTAGTCCCAAGATACCCCGGAAGAAAAGCAAGATGTAAGAGCATGGCTTCCAAGAATGCTCTCGACCTCTTTCCTGATCATCTCCTTCACTTGTGCAGGTTCCGGCCTGAAAACATCACAGGTTGTTCTGCTTCTCAACTCACTGCGAATGTCTCTCAGGAACGTACCCCTTCTGCTGCACAGCCACAGACCTCAGAAGAGTGAAGTTCTTGAGTCGAGCCAGGGTCTTTAGCGAAAATACTATGGTACACAAGCGCCTAGTGCAGGATAGTATATGTAGAGCAGCGAGTCCTTAGGACCTTGCGCCGCTGCACCCGGCTCTGGTGCTGCTGCAATGGCCTCCATCCAGGCCAGTCTCCACAGATGTGACCATGCTTTGTGCAGCCCAAAGCCTCAACCTCGTAGCTTCCTCCGCCTCCCAGTGCCATACCACTCCTGCACGACGCGGCACTTCATCGCACTAGCCGGCTCTTCTCCCTCCAAAATTCTGAGCCGCTGTCGGGCCAATTTCATTCAGCAGCTCGTTGGCTGCTGCCTGGATCAAACGGTCATTACATAGTTGCAGCTAGCTACAAGTTACAAATCCTGCATTGCATCAAGTACCGTATACCACGGCAGTTAGTCGCGGTGTACTTATCCTGCTTGTGGATACTGCAAGATTTTGCCTATCAGCCGTATGTCGCATATGTTGAAAAGCTAAGCTTTACACCACACCCTCGTCATCGCTGATCCTGTGGAAGATGTCCAATGCCTGGCAGCATGAAGGGACTTCGAGTTTGGGGGTCTTGGGTTCTTCCTGTTATGAATTAAGCGCACTGGACTCACGGATATGCTGTTCGGCATAGTTCTGATATTAGCAAACTTCGAACTGTATACTGCTACTACGCGTTGCAACTGTCATGTCGACGCTTCTTAATCCGCAGATCCAAGTACGCTTGGCGCCTCGCGCCACGAAGATTGCCAACACTACTAGTCGAAGTGCTGCTCTTGTTGCTCTTGTCTTGCTATACATAACTCGGCCTATACCTACGCGCGTAGACGTGCATATGTATATGTGTATGCGTGGATGTGCGTATATGGATGTGTGTGTGTGTTTATCCCTGTCTGTATACATATACATTAGCATAAAAACCCAAAACCTAAACCCGAAAACCCCAAACCCGCAAACCCTATAGTAAACCCCAGAAAGTTGGAAACCGGAGTAAGGCCAAATAGTGCTGGGATTCCCTTTACATGACTCTTAAGGATTGAGGCCTTGGGGTTTCCAACTTTTGGGCTTCTACCGTACCCCCCTAAGGGTCCCTATAGCCCTAAACCCTAAACCCCCAAACCCTAAACCCCAAAACCCTAAACCCAAGGGTCCCTGTGGTTTCATCACTCGCAGGCCCAGCTTTGGTGCAATTTTTCGTCGGTGCTCGGGGCGCCTCCTCGGCAGATTTCTCTGCCAGTCCCGCGGTCCTTGGGGAGAACAGGCGAGGCTTTAGGGGGTTAGGGTTTAGGGTTTTAGGGGTTTAGGGTTTAGGGGTTAGAGGGTTTAGGGTTTAGGGTTTAGGGGTTAGAGGGTTTAGGGTTTCGGGTTTAGGGGTTTAGGGTTTACTTGGAGGGGCCTTAGGGGACTTTGTAAGGGTTCTTAAAGGGCTCCTTAAAGGGATCTATAGGGTTCCTTAAAGGGATCTTTATAGGGTTTAGGGTTCAGGGTTTTGGGGTTTAGGGCGGCTTGGGGGGGCTTAGGGTTTAGTCAGGCTTAGGGTTTTAGGCATTTGGGTTTAGGGGGTTTCGAGGGACAGAGCCACAGGCAAACAAGGGGCGGATTTTTTTTTTGGGGGGGGGCTCGTTGTTGGGGTGTGGGGTGTG
>BGNK01000803.1:0-36117 GCA_003297005.1 Symbiodinium sp. clade A Y106 | reverse complement strand
ACTTAGTAAGCAGGTTATAAGCAGAGTTACAAGTACCCTGAATGGAGTTACCCCAACTATAACCCTACTTATAACCTTACTTACTAAATCCCCTGCCCCTCCAAGTAAACTAAACCCTAAACCCTATAGATCCCTTTAAGGAAGCCTATAGATCCCTTTAAGGAGCCCTTTAGGAACCCTTACTAAGTCCCCTAAGGCCCCTCCAAGTAGGGTTTGTGGCTTAGGGTTTTGAGTTCAGGCTGGAGGATTTGTAAAGGCCTGGAGTTCGGTGTCATTGGCTAGGTTCCCCAGTAGCCCCTTTTATAATAAGGGTACCCTTTTTCCTACTATTCGGTTTTTAATAAGGGAACCCGAAAAGACAAAGGGCAAAAGGGTACTACTGGGGAACCTAGTTGGAGTGTTAGGATAGTTATCGGATCGTTTAGGGGTTAGAGTTTAGGGTAGTTTAGATACTACGGTTGATGGACAAAATCCTGCATGATCCATAATAAGGAATATACCATAATTCCCATAGTTTAGGGTCCTTAAGGTAATGCAGGATTTTGTCCATCAGCCGTAGGGTCCTAGAGTTTAGGGATGGGGTCTATTGAAGGTTTTAGCACGCTCTAGGGTTCATTACATTTGGGGTTTACGGTTTATGTTGAGCTTTGGTTTTAGGGGCTGAGGGATGCACGGCCCGATGACTGTCACTGAATACTCGGAGGATTCCTTAGGGGACTTAGTAGCTAGGGGTACAAATGAGCAAACTTTACCTTTTTTGGTATTATGATCACTGACAGTATGATTGAGGATTCCTTAGGGGACTTAGGGGTATAAATGGGCAAGCTTTACATTTTTTGATATGATGATCACTGGCAGTGTTAGACAAGTACTCAAGCTGAGTTCGCAGCCCGAGTTCGAGGAAACCTCTCGCGCACAACATCAGGGCCTCAGTTTCTTGTGATGGGGGGGCCCTAGGCTCCCCCAAAACCCTACCTCTAGCCGGAAAGACCTACCTTTTTTAGGGTTCCTTATTATGGTTTCTATTTATACTCTAGCCGGAAAGACCTACCTTTTTAAGGGGTTCCTTAGTATGGTTTCTATTTATAGTTCCTGAAAAAGGTAGGCCTTTTCGGCTACAGGTAGTCTCCAAACCCCAAGATCCTAGGGCCCCGACACCAGAACCCCTCAACCCTAGCGCCTACAACCTGTGAAGCTCGTGGGTTGGGCTGGGAAGCAAGCGACCGCCAAGGGCTGTTGCTCACCTCAGGCAGCTTGGTGCTTTTTGGCATCTCCGTTTGCAAGCTTGTCTGTGGCCGTCGCCTGTCCGCCGGAATGCTTCGCAGGCACGTCCTTGGCAGCCACCCCACACTAGCTATCTATACATGCTTTCATGTGCTTATGTATGTAAGTATGTATGTATGCATGCAAGTATGTCATGTATGTTTGTATGCATGTATGCATGTCTGTATGTATATATGTATGCGTGTATGGCTGTCGCATGTATGTATGTGCGTATGTATGTGCTCAGATGTGTGTCTGTATGCACATATGTGCATAATACACAACCGTCAATGGACGAACTAATGCGAGTGGGACACACAAACACATGTACATACACGTCTGTACACACCTACGTATGTACATATCTGCGTATATATACACATACAACATACATACATAATTACATACACACATGCACACCCACCCAGCCTGCCTGCCTGCCTGCCTAGCTACATACCTACACGCAGATATATATGTATATACATACGGACACACACACACATATATATATATATATATATATATATGTATACGTATATGTATGCATCTTCATACTTCTGCATCACAAGCCTGAAAACAACAATGTTAATAAAACCAATCATGGTGACACTGGTGAAAAGCCAAATTCATGGTTAAGACCTACACATATAAATAAACACACGCACATGTTATATACATGCTGTACATATGTGCATATGTATAAATGTATATATGTACATATGTACATACGCATATATGTATGTACATACACACATTTAACTATATGTTCATGTGTATATGTATGTACACATATATACAGGTATATACACATAAGCAGCGCAAAGGACCATTTGCTACCCTAAACCCTAAACCTCAACCCCTAAACCCCTAAGACCCTAAGACCCTAAGACCCTAAACCCCTAAACCCCCAAACCCCTAAACCCCTAAACCCTAAACCCTTTAAGGAACCCTAAACCCCCAAACCCCTACATGACCCGGCTGAGCAGAGGGCGACCTGCGGAAACGGACTCGCGTGTCTCCCCAAACAGGGAAAGCACCTGTAGGGACTTAAGATTAGGGCTTAGGGCTTATGATTTAAGATTAGGGCTTAGGGTTTAGGATTTAAGATTAGGGCTTAGGGTTTAGGATTTAAGACTAGGGTTTAGGGTTTATGATTTAAGATTAGGGTTTAGGGTTTAGGATTTAAGATTAGGGTTTAGGGTTCCTGTAATTTAGGGTTTAGGATGTAAGATTGGGGTTTAGGGTTCCTTTAAGGGTTCTATAAGGGGTTAGGGTTTAGGGCCAAAGTTTAGGGTTCCTGTAATTTAAGGGTTCTATAATGGATCTATAAGGGATTAGGGTTTTGGGTTCCCAGACAGGGAAAGCACCTGCAACGCCCAGGCGAAGGTTTAGGGTTTAGTGGGGTTTGGGGCTTAGGATTTAGGGTTTAAGGCTTTAGGGTTTGGAGTTTAGGGCGCACCCCAACCCTAACCTGAACTAGGGGTTTAAGGTTCAGGGGCTTGGGGTAAGCCCCTACACCCCCAAACACGAAGCCCTAAAATTCCCGCACCCCTAAACCACCACCCACACACACCCACACACACCCACACACACACACATACACACACACATATACACACACACACACACCCGCACGCGCACGCACACACACACACACACGCGCACACACACACACACACCCGCGCACACACACACACACACGCGCACACACACACACCTACACCTAGATCCTAAACTGGCCCAAAACCCTGAAACCCTTTAGAACCCTGGAGCCCAGGTGTGGACCTCCGCCCTTGAGAAGTTCGCGGTGGCCTGGGTCCGATGCGAGTTGGCTCTCGGCCCAAGGGGTCCTAAGGTACCTGTATGGGTAGGGGGAGGGGTTTAGGGTTTAGGGTTTAGGGGGGGTAGGGGGCCTTGCATGCCCATAATAAGGACCTAATAAGGCCTATTTAAGGAAGTATAGTCCCCTACCCCCCTCCCCTCTACCCCCCTCCCCCCTACTCCCTGAGGGTCCCTATGATGTATGGGGGATGCTTACCCAGACCATAATAATAACTAAGTAGAATTCCTACTATACAGAATATGGGGGATACTTACACAAACCATAATGCCATAATAGTAGCTTCATGATGGTACTTAAAGGATCATGGGATTTAGAAACTAGGGTTATAAGAGAGGGAACTATACTTATAATTACTTATGACCCCAAGTAGGATACTTATAACCTTACTTACTAAGTCCCCCGATCCTCCAAGTAATTCCGTTATGTAAGTACTTCGGACCCTTTGGGTGCTTAGGGCCGGGCGATGGCGCCATCATCTTTACAGTCCTTTATGGCTGCCATCGCTTCGTCCGTTGCCTGCAGTCGCAGAGAGAGAGAGAGAGAGTCAGAGAGAGAGAGAGAGAAAAACAAGAGAGAGAGAGAGAGTGAGAGAGAGAAAGAGAGAGAGAAAAACAAGAGAGAGAGAGAGAGGGAGAGAGTGAGAGAGAGAAAGAGAGACAAAGAGAGAGAGAGAGAGAGCGATAGAGCAAAGAGAAGCTTGGTCGATGTGTCACACTGAACCGAGGCTCGTGCCACGTAGGCTTTGGAGCCTGCTATGTTCAGCCGGTTCTCCTTCAAAGGGCCCTCCTGCCTAAGCACGAGTCGCTTCAGCTCAAGTTCGAAGCTACAAGGCGTGCCCCCCCCCCAGCTGGTAATGTAGGAACCTGATTAAGAAACCTTGGGCTTTATTAGGGTTCCTTATATGAACCCTACTATTTTGGGGTTATAGGCCCAGGGTTTCTTAATCAGGTTCCTACATTACCCTTTTTTGCTGCCCGCTCGAATGGCTCGCGCCCTGAGGTTATGCAAATATCTGGCATGTGCCAGGCCTTGGCACTGGCTTCGTCACTTTGGAAACCAGGATTCCGCGTAAAGGCCCGGAGTGCAGCTCTTGCAAAGTCCGAGGCCCATGGCACACCTGTGTTACGCTGCAAAGCACGAATAAGCAAAGGAGAGTTTCAGAAAATAAGGACCCTCAAATGGAGCCTAGATGGTAGCATCTGCAATATGAGGAAATAAGGACGCCACCAACTCTAAAGAGAACCATGGGCCGAATATGGACCCTAATTAGCAACACCGGTCACAAGCAATGTAAAGCTAAGCAAGCCCGCAACTTAGCACACCAAAACCATAAACCCCTAAACCCTAAACCACTAACCCAAGCCCACTAACCCTAAACCCCTAAAGCCCATAAGCCCTAAACCCTAAAAACCCTAAAACCCCAAACCCAAAACCCGAAACCCAAACCCTACAAAACCTTAACCCTAAACCCCCAAACCCTTGCAGCCCTAAACCCCATAGCTCCCTTAATAAAACCCTTATGGGTCCCTTTAAAGGAACCCCCTAAACCCCTGAGCAGACCTCCTTTAAAGGAACCCTTAACAGCTAACCCCTAAACACGAAACCCCAAAACTTGGTGGATTCCTTTAGGGCCCCCCAAAAAAGCACATAAGCAAAAATTGGGACAGGGATCTCCCATATAAACCCTCCCCATAAAATGCTTGTGGCTTATGTGCTTTTGGGGGTCCCTAAGAGCCGGGAGTTGCTGCATCATCAGACACCTCCTAAAAAAGGAACCCTAAACCCCTACTTGGAGGGGCAGGGGACTTAGTAAGTAAGGTTATAGGTAGGGTTATAATTGGGGTAGCTCCATTTAGGGTACTTATATCTCTACTTATAGCCTACCTACTAAGCCCCCTGCCCCTCCAAGTAAACCCTTGAAACCCCAAAACTTCGTGGATTGGTTCGGCCTTCAGCTGGTGCGAGCCTTCTTCGCGCTCTGCAGGGACTGCAGGCAGCTGCCCAGCCTGATCTGTCTGGTTCTTTGTAGGGAGTGGGGGAAGTTAGGTTCCCTTTAAAGGGTTCCTTAAAGGGATCTTAAGGGTTTCTAGGTATGTATAGGGGTACCATAAGGGTCTGGCTCTTAGCAGGGAATGGGGGAATGGGTTATGGGGACTATTGTAGGGGATTATATAGGGACTACTATAGGGATCCATTCCCCCATTCCCTACTAAGAACCAGACAGATCTCTGCTCCCCAAATCCCCCTAATTTTGGGGAGCCTATACTACGCAAGGGTACTTTTAAAAGAACCCCCTTCGGAAAAATACTTTCTCGATCCTTCCGCGGGTCTGGGGTAGGTTTTTGGCGTTTTAGACTAGAACAGAAGCAGTAGGCGGCTCAAGAGGGGGCTATTTCAGTGCTATTAACCCTAAACCCTAAAGTTTTAACCCACTTTCTTTATAAAGGTGCGATGATCCTAAACCCCAAACCCTAAAGTTTATTGGGGCTCAAAGCAGCCCCAGGGTGCGACCCGGAGATCGGTTCTATCCAAGAAGCTTGGTGATCGCATCCTCGGCTGCGCAGGACCCACGATCAGCTGCTCAGGTAAGGACTCAAGGCTACTTGGAGGGGCAGGGGACTTAGCAAGTAGGTTATAAGTACCCATTCAAATGGAGTTACCCCAATTATAGCCATAAGCGACTTACTAAGTCCCCTGCCCCTCCAAGTAGGGTTTAGGGTTTAGGGCTGGCGGATGATGTAGGGATATTTAGGGGCCAGAATACCACGATCGTTTTAGGGTTCGAGAAGGGGTTGAGAATGTCTTTTTTACGGGTTCAAATATAGGGGCCATGTGCGTTAGAATACGGTTCTGGTGTATATTCTACTATGGTTACTTAAGGTCCCAGCCCCCCAAAAAACCACTGCACAATGATGATGATGATGATGATGATTATGATGGTGATGAAACCAACCATCATGATATCAACCATGATGATGCCAACCATGATGATACCAACCATGATGATGGCGATAGATAGCGATGATGATAACGATAATGATAACTTTGAGAATGGTGATGATACCAACGATGATGCCAGGGATGATGATAACGATGGTAACGATGATAACGATGATGATGATGATGACAATTATGACAACGGTGATAACGATGATGATAACGATGATGATGCCTGCGACGATGAAGATAACCATGATGATAACGATGATGCTAACTGCTAACGATGATGATAGCGCTTGCAGTGACGAAGGGGCGACGGGGCGACCTGCAAAAGGGTTCCTGCGCACAGACCCTTTCCCCAGCAATTTTCCTCGCCTCACCAACCTGAAGCAACAAGCCCCAAACTTCAAAACTCTCGGCCCCACCGGCACTTTCGGCCTCTCTGCTCGTACTGCTGTTTTTTTTGGGGGGCTGGTGCCTTACTTAAGGACTGTAATGGGATGCTATTACGAACCATTCCGACCTCTGTAATATACGAGCGGTGCACGGGCCCTTCCGTTGGAACTAGCCTTGGAGTCAGGCGTCTGTGATGTTTTCCACCGTCGCGGCGTAAGACAAGCGCAAGCACTTCCCGTCTCCGAAGGCATCGCCGGGCACGAGCGCAACCCGATACCTCATCTGGCTCTTGTTAAGGAAAATAAGTTAAATCCCATAGTAAGGAAATCCTGTTATTGACAATAAATTTTCATTGTGGTAACTTAAGATAATTTGCTGAACAAGAACCCCGTCATCTGCATGAAGCAGTTACAAACGATGGACTCCTACTAGCAGGATCATGCCACTTAATACCTCGGGTTACAAACAAGGCACTATACTTTCAGTTACCTATAGCACCAAAGAGGTACCTATGACTATAACCTTACTTACCAAGCCCCCTAAAGCCTAAGATCCTATAGAACCCTCATAGAACCCCTTTTTGGGACTTTTTTTGCCTAAACCCTAAGCAGCCCTACTAAGTCCTCCGATCCTCAGAGCAACGTGCTCCAGGGCTAAGAAACAGTACTTACTTGGAGGGGCAGGGGACTTAGTAAGTAGGTTATAAGTAGAGTTACGAGTACCCTAAATGAAGTTACCCCAATTATAACCCTACTTACAAACGACTTACTAAGTCCCCTGCCCCTCCAAGTAGGGTTTAGGGTTTAGAGGTTAGGGAGGTTTAGGCTTTCAGGATTTTTGGGGTGTTTAGGGCTTAAGGCAACTATCCTGGGCTTTTAAGTAACCAGGGAGAACAAAGTATAAAACTTTGATTTCATAAGGGTTCCTTTAAGAAAAAAGGTATTAAAGTATGGTACTCCAAAGCCCAGATGGTCCAGTTCAGAGGGCCCTGACCTCCCAGTAGGGAATGGAAGAATGGTAGTAATAGGGGATATTTAGGGTTCCTTTAAAGGGGTCTATAGGGTTCATTAAAGGGGATCTATAGGAAGAATGGTAGTAATAGTAGTTATAATTGTACCCCATTCCTCCATTCCCTACTAACCAAAGGTAAGCCTCTCCATATTCGCTGTCAAGTTTCTTTAAGAAAAAAGTATGAAAGTATGGTACTCCAAAGCCCAGTCAAGGTGCTCTTCCAGTAAATGGAGGCAGAGCTGAGTCGCATCCTGAAAGCTACTTGGAGGATCATGGGACTTAGTAAGTAAGGTTATAAGTCCCCTAATTGGGGTTATAAGTAATTCTATGTATAGTTACCTTATTTATAACCCTAGTTACTAAGTCCCATGATCCTTTAAGTACCCTAAACCCCTGTAGATCCCTTATAGAACCCTTCATAGTAACCCTATAGATCCCTTTAAGGACCNCTTTAAGTACCCTAAACCCCTGTAGATCCCTTATAGAACCCTTCATAGTAACCCTATAGATCCCTTTAAGGACCCCTTTAAGGAGCCCTAGTTACTAAGTCCCATGATCCTTTAAGTAGTTTCAGATTGGGCACACTCTCAGCACTTGGAGCACCGCAATCAAACCCAAACTGTCAAAAGCCCGGAGAAAAAGTACTACTGGTCTCAGGGCTCTTTATTATAAGTATGATAACAGAAAAATCTCCCCAAGGCCATGCTTAATTGCATATCCAGGCCCCCCTGAACCTAAATCGACAGCCTGCTAGGCCAAAACACCGAAATCACCCAAAAAACTGTGCAAGACAACTCCCATGACCTCTGAACCCTACAACCCTCCAGTCCAAAGAACCCTAGAAAGACCCCAAAACCCTCAAACCCCGTAAAGCGCTTTTGGGGGAGGGGGGAGGGTGTTGCGAGGGGCGCACTCATGTATCCACAGGAGCCCACTCACAAGAAACGCACCCCAAAACCCAAGAGCACTCCTGAATGACCTTCCCATCAGCCGTGGAGCGCCCGAAGTAAGCGGAAATGTCGGGAAACCTCAGCGAAAACATAGTGCTCTTGTCGGAGCGGAAACGGAGTTAAACAGGTACTATGTCCCAAAGCCCAACCCTTGAATCAAAAAATCAAAAAAACCCTAAACTCTGAACCTCGCGATGAACAAAAGGCACTCCTCTTACCCATACCCAGGTCTTGTGGTTGGCCTCAGATTTTTCTAATTTCTTTCATGGGACTTTCAGAAGATTAATTAGTCTCTTTCGGGACCCGGCTGCAAGTCTCCTAGATTCCTAGATGTTTTGGGGTTTAAGATGGCCGGGTCTGGGGTGTTGGGGGGCTTGGGATTTTTGCAGGATTCAAGGTGTCTAGGTGTTGTATATAATGTAAGATATAAGTACTACGTCATGCATAATCCATAATTTAGAACCGAAAACCTATAACATGTAGTATACTGCAGCACACACATATACATATCTATCTATCTATCTATCTATCTATATATTATTATATTATATTATATTATATTATAGTATATATATATACATTATATATATATATATGTATAATACGCACATGAAACAGGCTTTGGGCTGGTGGGGTCCGGGGCTTCTGAGCCCCGAGCAAGTAGAAGGCCCCGCCAGGCTTCGGGCATTGTATCTCCTCATCTGGGTGCTTGTCAAAATTATGGTCCCTTTTTGGGTACCTTAAATAATAGGTGCCGCATTATAATAGGGACCCAAACAGGGACCATAATTTTGACAATCACCCATCTGCACGACGTGACTACTCGGAGGATCAGGGGACTTAGTAATTCGAGGCTTTTGGGTTCAGGGCATACTTAAAGGATCGTCTGGGTTCCTTTAAAGGATCATCTAGGGTTCCTTAAAGGGCTCCTTGAAAGGGATCTATAAGGGTTCCTTAAAGGGATCNTTCGAGGCTTTTGGGTTCAGGGCATACTTAAAGGATCGTCTGGGTTCCTTTAAAGGATCATCTAGGGTTCCTTAAAGGGCTCCTTGAAAGGGATCTATAAGGGTTCCTTAAAGGGATCTGTGGGGTTTAGGGTGTAGGGTCTACTTAAAGGATCAGGGGACTTAGTAACTGGGGTTTCTTAAAAGGGCTCCTTAAAGGGATCGATAGGGTTCCTCAAAGGGATCTATAGGGTTGAGGGCTTAGGGACTACTTCAAGGATCAGGGGACCTAGTAACTAGGGTTCCTTAAAGGGCTCCATAAAGGGATCTATAGGGTTACTATTAAGGGTTCTATAAGTGATCTACAGGGGTTTAGGGTACTTAAAGGATCATGGGACTTAGTAACTAGGGTTATAAATCGGGTAACTATACCTATAACTACTTATAACCCCAATTAGGATACTTATAACCTTAGTTACTAAGTTGATCCTCCACGTACCATGCCGGGATACGCCTGGGGGATCCCTGGGAAACTCGAGCAAACACCGTGAGGACACTAAGAATCGCTGAAAAATCCTTATACCCCACGACGAAAGGGCAAAACATACCTATGGAATCCTTATAAGCCCGACAAGAAAAGACAACAATCCCTGTAGAAAGGACAAAACCATATAAAACCCTGATTATGACCCCGACAAGAAAGGACAACTTTCCAGGATTTGTACCTCTGAAATCCTTATAAACCCCAAGAGAAAAGAGAACTTTCCAGGACTGTCGGGCCGCAGGTATCTTGGCTAGAAGATCCAGCGCTAGATCGCGCTTCTTCTCCAGCTCGGCGACTTTCCCGGAGATGTAGCCTGATCGATAGGGCTAAGGGCTTGTTTAGGGTTTTGGTTTAGGGCCTGATCGATAGGTTTTAGGGGTTAGGGTTTGGGGTTTAGTGCTCGGGTTCGGGGATTACAATCTAGCCTGAACGATAATCATATGAGTTCTTGCAGGAGCAAAACACAACAAGGACAACCATAAAGGTAACCCTAAATGATAATCATATAAGTAATTCTTGCAGTAGCAAAACACAACAAGGACAACCATAAAGGCAACCCTAAATCATGAACCCTATTGATGATAAGTATAAACATACATGTATTGATACATATAATGACACTAGCCATGGTGTGCAGCCCATGCTCTGCCAGATGTGTAGTTGAAATCAGTTCCTGAACCCTACTGTAAACCATTACAGAAACCCTAAACCCTAAACCCAAACCCTTAAAGGAACCCATATAGGTCAACGAAGCAGCTCATGTCGCACTGCAGCGCCGCAATGCCGGCATGCTGAGCCACGCTCGAAGCACATGAGGTGATCCTAGGAAGAGCCGCAAACCCTAGCCCCTAAAGCCTGTGCCGGGCATTTCAAGCGAGGCTCCCGGGCGAGTATACGGGGGCCGTGATAATCAAAAGGAAGTCTAAAGTAAATTATACGATAACATAGTAATGAGGCCGAGGAATAGTATTCTTGCGGCAGTTCTGTTAGGTCTCTCAGCCAAGAATGTATCCTCTCATATTTTCTTAGCCTTAGCTGATCGTACACTATATTCTCTTAGCTGATCTCATATTATATTTTCTTGGCTGATCTGTTGATCTCTTATGATCTTAAAAAAGTATATTACTTAATGTATCTTGTATTGCACTACCTTCTGCCAAGTCTCTGAGACTGCAGCTTCGAGGCGGCTTTGACAATTTCTTTGGGCGCGGCAAGGTATCCCAATCGATAGCCTGTGGTTAGGGTGTTCCGTTTTTTGGGCTTAGGGCTTGGGGTCTAGGATAGTGTGTCAGGGTTCTGGTTTTAGGGTTTGGGGTCTCTGCAGCTTGGCCCTGAACCCTAAACCCCTAAACCCTAAACCCTTACAGCAGTGCATTGCAGTTGCACCGCAAAGCTCAGCGGGCGGCCTGTCATTGAGAAAGCCTTGGAGAAGCCGTTGATCGTCAGGGTACGCTCCCACATATCCTGAAGGGAAGTCTGCAACTATGGCATTCAGACACACTTGATATACCAAAACAGAATGTAATTACATCTTAGTACGCACTATCTTATGTTGCTACATATATATATATATATAATGAATACGGCAGCCATATAGCATACTCTATAGTATCTTATGCTGCCATATATGAATATATATATAGTATATATATATATTAGCACAATATCATGTTTATTGTCATCTGTTGCTATAAGTATATAGCATTATAAAGCAATATATGGGTAGTTCTCTGAATGAGGGTTCCTTTTTAGGCCCCCGAAACGGTACAGCACTCTTATAAGAAGGACCCTAAAGGGGACCCTAAATTAGAGAACTACCCATATATTCTGGATCAACCAGGCAAGCCTATCTCGTACCGCGTCATGCCTTCAGAGCAGCAAAGGATGCGTGCTCTTTGCCGTCATAACCTGCAGAAGAGGGTTTAGGGCCTAGAGTTTAGGGCTTTTTAGGGTTTAGGGCCAAGTTTAGGGTTTAGGGCTGGAACGAGGACGATGTTTCTCTTTGCTCTCTCGGTAAGGTGCGAACAGATCCGCTCGTAGATCTCATCTGAGAGGACCTTGGCAGTGCGAGATTGCTAGGAATCTCTGATCCTTGAGGAGATGTCGGATATAGGATTTGGTGTCTTGGTGCTTTCGGGTTGTAGGATTCATGAAGCATACCCTATATAAACCCTAAACCTGACGAGTCGCGAGAACATGCTGATTTTGTGGCTGCCGCAGCACTTCCGCGACTTCCTCGACCTGGCTTTTGCCCATGGCGCAGCCTGCCCGAGAGATTGCAAAGCAAACCCCAAACCTCTAAACCCCTACACATTCCTAAACCCTAAACCCCTAAGCCTCTAAACCCCTAAACTCCTAAACACTCCTAAACCCTAAACCCCTAAGCCTCTAAACCTAAACACTCCTAAACCCTAAACCCCTAAACTCCTAAACATTCCTGAAACCCTAAACCCCCAACCCCTAATAGCCCTACACCCTAAACCCCGAAACCCCTAAACTCCTAAACCGCAACCCCCTAAACCCCTAAAGCCCTACACCTCTAAACCCCAAACAGATCTAGCTGCTGCGAGCCTGTCGGATTTGATGGGTTGCACACCTTGGCTTTTTATGAAGGGCTCCAGGGTTTAGGGCTTTAGGGGTTTAGGGTTTAGGGGTTAGAGGGTTTAGGGTTTTGGGGTTTCGGGGTTTAGGGTTTAGGGGTTCGGTTTAAGGCTTAGGCGTTTAGGGGTTTAGGGTTTAGGGTTTCGGGGTTTAGGGTTTCGGGGTGTAGGGTCTAGGGGTTTAGGTTTCAGGGCTCTAGAAGGGCTTCATCCTCACATTCAGCACATTCTGAAGAAAAGGAGTCTGAGGAGGTGATCCTGTGTTCTTGTGAAGGCATGCAGTTTAGGTAACCATCATAAGGAAACCCCATTGTTCACCATGGAACGAGATGATGGCAACTTGTTCTAAGTTCCTTGACGAGAACCCAAGAGAAAGGAGATGATCCCCGGCCAAGCTTCAATGACCAAGCGAGTTCGCGGCGTGATCGCGGCATTCAACTTCTTGGCATCGATAGCATAGCCTGGGTTCTTCTTAGAACTTAGGATACGTTAACATTGGATCTCTTGTGAAGGAGTTTAGTTTAAGTTGGCATTCTACGGATCTGCAACAAACACTCGGGTTTCCGCAAAAAAAAACCAGGGTAAAAAAAACTAGGGTTTCCTGGAAAAAACGCGGGTTTCCTGATTATGGAAGCTTTCACCAAATCTAGGTGATGCTTTTAAAGCCTTTGAAAAATATTAGTAAATAAGATCCTCTTAAACGCAATAAGGGAAAATATAAAATGTCCCAAAGCTCTACCTAGAAATCCCTTAACAAGAGCCCTCTTGCCTTGAGCTGCAGTTGTCTCCAAGATCACCGGAGTCGCCCCCGACAGCTTCACGATATCCTGGGCATATGTGGAAACAAAGATCTTGGCAATACGATATACTATAGCATACTATACTGTAGTGGTTATACTATTGTATATTATACCCGTGTATGTTATACTATAGTATATTATATTATTGAGAAGAATTACGGAACATCAAATCCATCTCTAGCAGGGGCCATCTTCTGCAAGGAAACTACGCGCCTCTACCCATCATTCCGACACGCGGGCCGAAGTATTTTGGGAACCTTCCGATCTGAAATTAGAAGCCGAGCTTCCGGGTAAGAAGTCCAATACGGTGCAGGGACGATCACTTCGTCACCTTTCTGGCAGAGCGCCATCACGACTTGGTAGATAGCCTGCTTGCCTGCCGAAGCCGGCAGGGACTCGTGGTAGGTTCCTAAATCCTGAACCCCAACTACTACAATACACGTATAACAAGGAACCGCAAGGAACAATCTTGGTAACTGTTCAGGCTTCCAAACTACCCGATGCAAAACACAGCAGGTCTGCCTCCGCATGCAATCAAGACTTCGTCGGGGCTGTACTTGACCTGGCACATGGGTGGTTGTCAAAAACTATGGTCCCTTTTTGGTCCCTAATTATAATACGGCACCTATTATTTAGGGTACCCAAAAAGGGGACCTTAATTTTGACAACCACCCACATGTCTTTTTCTCTTTCGGGTGCTGTATGCCCTAAACCCTCCTCAGGCCCTAATCCGGTAAAATCCCAACCTTATCTCCAGAGCCCTACTTGGAGGATCAGGGGACTTAGTAAGTAGGGTTATAAGTCCCCTAATTGGGGTTATAAGTAATTATAAGTATAGTTACCTTATTTATAACCCTAATTACTAAGTCCCATGATCCTTCAACTAGGCCCCTAATCCCTCAACCCTTCAGCCTTCCGTCCCTAGACCCAACTTAAAGGATCATGGGACCTAGGAACTAGGAGGCTTACAAATATGGCAACTATGCCTATAGTTACACATAACCCCTTATCAAGCCCGTATAGAAGCCCGAAAACTAGGTTCCCCAGTAGCCCCTTAATAATAAGGGTACCCTTTTTCCTACTATTCGGTTTTAATAAGGGAACCCCCCCCAAAAAAAAGTAAAAGGGTACTACTGGGGAACCTAGAAAAAGAGACCCCATTCTGCCTTCTTGTACTTCTCGAGATACTCGGCCACCGCCTTTTGGGGGGGGGCAGAAAGACACGTGATGTCAGGTCCGTAGTACTAGGGTTCAGGAATTAGTGTATACGGTTAGGGGTTTAGGGTCAGGGGCTTAGGGTTTAGGGTGAAGCGGCTAGCAGGACGAGTCCCCCATAGTGTCCAAGATGTGTACTCAGCGACAGTCTTAAGAAGCCTTCTATACACTCACCAAAATCCCTCATATACATCCTACTTCGAACCCCAACAAGCTTCAAGAAACTGCACCCCCCCTCAAAACAAAAACCAAACCACAACCTGTGACCCCCCAAAATCCCGAATCTGGTTTAGACTATATGTAGCTGTTGGGCTTCTACTATCATACTACTTAGAGGGCCTTGATGCGCTATTGATAAGGCTTCTTGCAGTACGAATTCGTGCTCATATTACTTCATAACGATACTGACTATTACGCCCTAAGCCCTGAACCCGAAGTGTAGTGCTTATTACCTTGTATATTATAACAGCTATCGGGATTATCAAACCCTAAACCCCCCCAGGCCCCATTTTTTTATAACTATCGGGATTATATCGCCCTAGATCCTAAACCCTTTTTCAAACAACCCTCGGGATTGTTACGCCCTACACCCTAAACCCTAAACCCTTCATTCTTAATGTTGACCCTCGGGATATCTCGGGATTATCCCTAGACTTATCCCCCAGTTTTAATACTATATAGCCCCGGGGTTCTTACGCCCTGGACCTTAGACCCTATTGTGGCCCAACCATCACCCGAGAGAGGCACTAGAAGCCTTCATCAAAACCCTAAACCCCAATTTGGTGTTATCAGCCCTCGGGATTCTTAGGGCCTAAACCCCTAAACCCTAAACTCTAACCCCTAAACCAGGGTCAAAATCCCTAAACCCTAACCCCTAAACCCTAAACCAGGGTCAAAATCCCTAAACCCTAACCCCTTAACCCTAAACCAGGGTCAAAACCCCTAAACCCTAACCCCTAAAAAACCCTAAACCCCTGCTTCATTTCGCCCCAGCAGGCCTGTCGCAGCTCCAGGGTTCCTCTCTTCAGGGGCGCTCTCTACGGCTCTCAAAAGGGCTTCAGGGTTTAGGGTTTAGGGCTTCGGAAGGGTTCTTATGAAGGCTGTATCGGGGGTTTCATAGGGCCAGGGCTGGGATTTCAGCCTGTGAGGTTCAGGATTACAGCTTTAGGCTGTTTGCTGATGAAATCTGCGGCACAACGTGTCCAGATGTAACATAAACCCTAAACCCTCAAACCCTAAACCTGTGCGGTAGGGTCCTGTCACTGCAGTGTAGCTCGTCAAGCCCTTGACGGCAGCTTCCTGGGTCGCCTGGATTGCTTCGGGCGGAGGTGCGAAGTCTGGCTGACCAACCTGCAAGCACTGCGCATGAGAATTAGTAGTGGTAGTAGTAGTAGTAGTAATAATAAATATACTAATATAGTAATAATCAGAATAACAATAGTAATCACTGCACCTGACTCTGATACTGCAATATAATTTGACGTGACAGAAAAGCTCTGTCGGAGTCATACTAAGTTACTAAGCTGCTGCCCTGGGAACGCATAAGGCCCCATTGACCTTTTCACCACGACTCTTCATGTTGGAGACCTGTCGCAGACAGCGCAGCAGATTGAGTGCAAGTAGGTAGCACCGCCGCGTGCCTTGCTGAAAATCGCCACGGTGGTGGACCTTGCTTGGAGGATCATGGGACTTAGTAAGTAAGGTTATAAGTCCCCTAATTGGGGTTATAAGTAATTATAAGTATAGTTACCTTATTTATAACCCTAGTTACTAAGTCCCATGATCCTTTAANTGGAGGATCATGGGACTTAGTAAGTAAGGTTATAAGTCCCCTAATTGGGGTTATAAGTAATTATAAGTATAGTTACCTTATTTATAACCCTAGTTACTAAGTCCCATGATCCTTTAAGTGGATGTGACGCAGCAGATCTGCCCGAGTGTCGCCATCGCAGCTGAGTCGTCCACTCCTCCATCTCGCTGATCATCGGGTTCAACTTTAACGGGGCCATGGCTGGAGAATCCGGAAAAATGCCCTGTGCTGCAAGTACCGACGATGGCGAGAAAGCGCCTACATTGGCGGCAAGAAGCACTATGCATGAGTGAAGACATAGTATACTGGGATGCACTGTCATTTCCGCGATAGCTTGAACTGCCAGCTTGCTGTGCCGATCGAAAGATTCTCTCATCGAATCTCTCTTCTGCCTGGTGCAAAAAAACGTTGGACAAAAGCGGGTTCAGAGAACACCTCAGGCACAGGCTCTTCACTGGCATCCAACTTGCTGACCTAAAAAAGCAGAAAGCACCATGCTCCTGTGGAGCAAACCTGTCTAAGGGGCTCTGGCCATGTACATGTGCGCTTGGGCGACGAGCGAAAGGGACTCCACCTGAAGAGACAGCTCCCGACCGCACACTTTTGGGGACTCGATATGATCCGAGATCTTTTTGATGGGCGCGAGCCTGACCAACGACATCCTTCTCCTGCACAGCTGCGCGGTTTCAAGGCTTCTTGAACGCCATTGCGTGACCTTACCAACACCATTTTGGGGGGTTCCTTATTATAATTATAGTATAATATACCGCAAAACCCTGTTCTAATTGTTAAGGCCCCTACATTACCCTTCCAGTCGCAGGACCCGACGCACTGGCGAGCCATCATCGGCAAAGCTTTCACATGTCGTTCTTCGCCTTCTTGTAGATGGTCTTCGCTGCTTCTGCCGCACGGGCTGCCTCCTGACCAGAGCAAGCTGGTCTCTCTAGGTCTGAATCGGGGGGACAGCCGAAGTTTGCTCCTTTGGCTCCTCACGGCCTGAGTGGATTCACGCAATGGAAGCTGTTTTCAGCACTGTTCACAGCTTATGGGGAGAGCCCTTTTCCTGCCCGCAGGGCCCCGCACAAGTCTGCAGCGATCACGTACACAGGTACGTGAAAGCGTGCAAGGCACCCGAAGTTGCGAGCCCGGGACTCGACACCTGGCGTCCCTGCTTGCAACACCGCGCTGAGCAAGGATATTGAACAAGAATCTAGGTAAGCAGATCGACCAGGTCAAGAACATCCAGGTTTGCTGGACATCTTGCGGAATCCTGCCGACCGGGAACGAGGTGTGAAGCTCAACAGGAACAACCCCTTCTAAATTCTATGCCCTCACACGACACATACCGATATACCATAATGAAAAGAAAAACATCAGGGGAAGTCCTGCGAGCTCACTGTCCAATGTGCTTGGTCCATCAACATAGCCCTTGACTACGACCTTTTTGCAATGGCTCTCAGGCAGAAATGTCGGGCGAGCTGATTCGCAAGCAGTGTGCACCCTACATTGCCGCAATCTGCAATGAAGATCTCAACGACCTCTATACTGGCCACTTATGAGCCATCCAAAGTCACCTTTTCTGCACAGACCCCAGGGACTTGGAAATGGCTCCGGAGGCCACCCCGGAAAGTGGTAACTCAGATCGCGAAGGGCGTCCAGTGGGGATTTGGGCCCTCCTTTCCTGAGCGCACACAGCGCATTTCGGCGCAGCGTGAGGCTCTCCATGCATTCTCGACCGCTTGCAATGGCCCTTATAGGCACCCTTGTAGTGACCCTCCTACTACCTCAGCAGTTTCCCCGAGCGCCAAACGCCGACTTGCGAGCATCTCATCCACCTGCCATGTCTCGGTTCCCTAAACCCTAAACCGCCCTACACCCTAAACCCTAAACCGCCCTACACCCTAAACCCTAAACCGCCCTAAACCCTAAACCCTAAACCACCCTAAACCCTAAACCGCCCTACACCCTAAACCCTAAACCACCCTATTCCCTAAACCGCCCTAAACCCTAAACCGCCCTAAACCCTAAACCACCCTATTCCCTAAACCGCCCTAAACCCTAAACCCTAAAAAATTGGACTTTCGGCCCGAAGCCCATTGAGAAAGCTCTTGAATGCTACCTAAGATACTACTGGTCTTCGGCTTAGGGTTTAGGGTTTCGGGCGGTTTAGGGTTTAGGGTGGTTTAGGGTTTAGGGTGGTTTAGGGTTTAGGGTTTAGGTCGTTGTAAGTTCAGGGGTCAGAAAAACCAGAGCGAAGGGCACTCCGTTCTGGCATTAGTAGTAGTGGTACGGTTGATGTAAACCGCCCTAAACCCTAAACGATACTGCGTTGCCTTAAGGACCCTAAACTATGGGAATTAAGGCATATTCCTTATACCATCAGCCGTAGTAGTGGCGGTGGCGGTGGTAGTGGTAGCCGTGGTAGGGGTCGTAATCCTTGTCGTCGTAGTCACCAACTGGGGTGATCAGGGCGGACCTGTGCCGGCTCGCTGGCAGCCGCCACGAAGCCAAAGAAGGGAGGCGATGGCCTAAGCAACGCTGCAAGTGAGGGCTTTGGGGTTCAGGAGTTCTTGCATTTGTTGATCGCCTCTTTTCCTCCTGACCGGGTGCAGGGCACAGGGCTCAAGGAAACAAGATTGCAAGCCTTTTCAACGCATGAGCTAAGACTTGGACTGACCAGGACGAGATTTGTACTCTGGGTGGAACTGCACACCCATGAAGAAAGGATGATCCTGACAGAAGCAGGAAAATGATGCCAGAAGATGGACAAGTCGGAGTTCCGGTCCTTGGTCGCCATTTCAATGATGTCCATGCGCTCCTGAACAAGTTCGGAGAGCAGATGAATGCTAATTCAGGCCCAAACCGGCCCCAAACCCCAAACCCTAAAGCTCGAGAGATCCCATAAAGGGTACTATACGATTCACAATATCGTCCCCTTTAATCTAAAGGGTACGGTTTTAAAGAGTTCCATAAATAGGGTCCCCTTTCTAAGCACCCTCTAAGAGGCACCCCTACTGGCCCAAAAAGCTCCTTGCTCTCATCCTGGCCAGAGAAGATAAGGCCCTTCTTCTCCATTCTCTCCTTGAAAGCGACGTTGAACTCGTAACCTGGGCAGGTTTAGGGTACTACTTGGAGGGGCAGGGGACTTAGTAAGTCGTTCATAAGTAGGGTTATAATTGAGGTAACTCCATTTAGGGTACTTATAACTCTACTTATAACCTACTTACCAGGTCCCCTAAAGCCTCTCCAACTAAACCCTAAACCCTAAACCCTATAAATCCCTTTAAGGAACCCTATAGATCCCTTTTAGGGCTTAGAGCCTTTTCGTCTCGGACTGGGGCTCAGGGCTTTGGGTTCAGAGTTGAGGGTTTAGGGTTTAGGGGTTTAGAGTTTAGGGTTTAGGGTTTAGGGTTGAGGGTTAGCGAAGAAGGCACAGTCAAACTGATCGCAGAAGAAACGCCCGCTCGCTTGCCCAGTAGCCCCTTAATCATGAGGAATAAGGGGTTTAGGGTTTAGGGTTGAATAAGGGTACCCTTGTCCTACTATTTGGTTTCAAGAAGGGAACCCAAACGAAAAAGGGCAAAATAGTACTACTGGGTAACCTAGCCAAGCTGCGATGCCTGTGTCGCTCGTGGACCCGATTCGCGCCGCCTTTTCTTGCCCGCTACTTGGAGGATCAGGGGACTTAGGAAGTGCGTTCTATAGGATTTTAGGGTTTAGGGGACTTAGTAAGTAAGGTTATGAGTACCTTAATTGGGGTTATACGTAGTTATAACTATAGTTTTGCCTTGTTTAAGACCACAGTTACTGAATCACATGATCCTCCAAGTAGTCTGCAGAAGATAGAGTTGTGAATCTGTCACGTTAATTCGGTTGTAGAAATGCATGAGCCGTGACACCTTTTGTATGCACTTATACACGTGCACATATACCAAAAGACACATCCCACTTTAAGCATCTGTGAATTTCCAAACTCGCAACGGGATCAATAGGGCCCATGGGGACATCCCATATAAACCCATCTATAATGAAGCCCAATAAGGTAGGGATATCCCTATAAAATGCTTATGGTTATGTGCTTTTTGGGGTCCCTAATCAAGGCGAGATGCCCCACCACTAAACCCTAAACCCTAAAAGCTAAGCCCTAAACCATAAACCCTAAAACCCTAAGCCCTAAACCTTAATTCCGAAAAGCCAAGCCCTAAACCATAAACCCTAAAACCCTAAAACCCTAAGCCCTAAACCTTAATTCCGAAAAGCCAAGCCCTAAACCCTAAAACCTAAACCCGGCGAGATGCCGTAGAGAGCGGAGGCCAGGGACTCTTCTGGCTTCGTGAACTCCACCCATCGGGCGCCCAGTCGCATGTTGGCACCCATCGTCTCCTTTCGACAGCTTAGGGGCTCCTTTAAGGGATCTATAGGGTTCCCTCAAGGGATCTATAGGGTCCCTTTTTAAGGGTTCCTTTCAGGGATCTGTAAGGGTCCAGGCTTTATTACGCGTTTAGAGCTTAGGGTGCAGGCTTTCGAACCCATTTTCTCAGGCTGCTTTCAGGGTTTAGGGTTTAGGGTTTTAAGGTTTATGGCTTCAGGGTTTGGGGTGTGCAGTAGGGTTGAGGGCCCCTCTCAGCAAAATCATGGGCTTAGCCTCAGAAAAACAACGATCAGAAGACCTTTCTTGGAGGGGCAGGGGACTTAGTAAGTAAGGTTATAAGTAGGGTTATAATTGGGGTAACTCCATTTAGGGTACTTATAACTCTACTTATAACCTTACTTACTAAGTCCCCTGCCCCTCCAAGTTGGGAGTCTGCAGGAACATGGCAGTTGCACTCGGGCCCAGGATGGCATGTTATTCGCTCATGACGCTTTTTGTTGTGGTTCTTTTCCTCTTTGCTACAGTTTGCTCATGACGCTTATGGTTCAGAGTTAGAAGTTAGGATTTATGGTTATCCTTTGATTCTTCTTCTTATTTTTCCGCGGTCTCTGTTGCAGCTGTTTCAACTTTCATCACTTATGCCCCTGTGCTTACGATGACACTTTCAGTCTCACCGTGGCTGGCGATTACAACGCTGCCGATAGGAATGACAATGATGATGCTAATGATAGGATAGAGGGGTGTAAGCCCTCAACACATGATGGTATAGTCATAGCAAGTAGCAGTTGTGGTACTTCTGTCAATTGTAGCCATAGTAAGAATGTCAATAGTCATAGTAAGAATCAATAATAACAATAGTAATAATAGTATGGTCCTTGGAGATCTCAGGCATGAAGATGACCACGTGATTCTTCGACCTCGGTGCTTCTCGCAATTCTCCATTAGCACATTTCGTGGGAGCATCTAAGTGCAATGCGTCCCAGAGGTGTCGAACTCTTCGCTGGTGGCATCCGGGATGCCAAGGACGTCTTTGGCGAAGTTAATTAGGGCGACCTGTCGGGATTTGAAGTCAGCTGCCTTTCCCGTTTCGACATGGGAGTTCCCGAAACTTAGGGGTACCTTATTTTACTATTTAGGGTACTATATTAGGGTCCCCTATTTTCGGAAACTCCCACATCCTCCTGCCTGCATGCCCAAGCAAACGCCAAGGTACGGCTTCTTCCACTCGCGCCTCATGGCAAGAATGGAGGCTGACAAGCACGGTCCCCCGGAATCCAGACTTGCTTCTGCCTTGCCATCTGCCTAGGGCCTGGATGACAGCTGGTAAGTAGCGCACGCCAACCCAGCAGCACGTGTTTTTCCTGCGACACCTGCAGTCGTCTGCAGGCATGCAATGTAGGGGCCATTTTCCGGCATCATAAGGAACCCCCAAAATAGTGTAGGTAATGATTAAGGCCCTATAGCAGGCAGCGTGCAGGGAGGCATCGTGGCTTGGCCTCGATCGCCGAAGCCTCCGGGAACGAAGATGCCATCAGCAGCTTTGAGCCGTGCCTTTCAATGCTCCACACACTGGGAGGGCATAATGTAAGGGCTTCAATAATTAGAATAGGGTTTCGGGGAGAGTATACCAGAATTATAATAAAGAGCCACCAGCTCCCAATTAATGTGGGTATTTCGCGACAATGTTAACTGAGGGCATATGCGCAGGGAATCTCGGCGATGCCTCAGCAGCTGCCTTTCGTTTCATCTCCTCCTCGTAGTCAGGGCTGTCTTCACTGGGAGCTTCCAACTCAGTTGCGTCGACCCAATCCTGGCGACATGAATGAAGCACAACAAAGAGTTGCTTTTCGACATTGCTGTAGCATTTTGGCTGCAACACTTCGTCGCTCCAACTGAGGAGAGCACAATTTTGAGCTTTCCTCCAACAGTGCCATGACTGTCATGTGCATCCATGCTACATTATGCGTGAGATGGGCTGTGGATGATTTGCATCCGAAGCGCTTGTGACAGCGACTGCGGCATGACTGAGAGCAGCAATAACGGACTGATAGGCATCTCCACCTGGATCGCACAGCTGCTCTCTTTAAGCACCCTTTTCTGTCGCAAGCCCTGGTTTTTGAGGATTCCACCACCTTTGTTGTACTTGCCCACGAAGGCGATGGTCACAGGCTTGCTAATCTCAGCCTTCGTCTTCTGCACCGACTCGTCTCATGGGATAGTGTAAGCGCTGCAGCCTGCCTGATCGACTTGCTTCGCAAATCGACCCCAGTCGTTGAGGGTCCGCATGCTCTTTCTGTCGCGACCTCGGGCGCCGAATTTTACAATTCTTTGCAGCATCTTACATCGACGGACTGGCAACGCTGCAGGACATGCACGCTGTTCTTGAATGCCGGTCTGTACAACAGGAACACGGACACCGCGCAAGACCTGAAATCAGCTAAAGATCGTCTGAACATTTCCCCACTGGAGAGGTAGCTGGAAAGGTCGGGGGAAGTTGTGCAAGCTGCTACCGCACATAGTCTAACTAAACGTCGAAGTCAGACGGAGACGCCGTCCCGTAACCCCGAATAAGCTACCTTTTCAATCACTTATACAAGGAAGTCATATCAAGGAACCGTAAACGGAAACCCTAAACCCTAAACTCTTAAACCCTAAACCCTACGGCTTTGTCAGGCTGAGTGGCTCAGCGGCGAAGGCTTTGCGACCTTGGGCCACTACCGATGCTGCCGGATGCATGGGGCGATGATACTGATGACTTTGTAAAGCCCTAATATGGGGGCCTTAATAATTCGAATAGGGTTTTGGGGTATATTTTACTATAATCATAAGAAGGAAGCCCCCGGAATACGGTTGATGATATAAATCCTGCATTACCTATAATAAGGAATATACCATCACTCCCATAGTTTAGGGTCCTTAAGGCAATGCAGGATTTATATCATCAACCGTAGTTGTATGTCATGTAGGAACTGCCATGGCCATAATGAGCGGACTCCTTAAACCCTAAACCC
Organism: Symbiodinium sp. clade A Y106; assembly: GCA_003297005.1. NCBI lineage: Eukaryota > Dinophyceae > Suessiales > Symbiodiniaceae > Symbiodinium > Symbiodinium sp. clade A. The sequence goes on along the minus strand of BGNK01000803.1, from coordinate 12,418 downwards.
TGAACGCTAGGCCTTAAGGGGATAGTCACGCAGGATCGCCAATGTCAGCCAGGGTGCATCCAGTTGGTCGAGCTTTAGCAAGCCGTTCATCACCCCAATGAGGTGTTGCTGCGCGAAGATGCCTGGAACGTTGCTTACGAAGCCCCTCGGGTGGCTCGGGGTCTGCAGAATCTCGCCTGGAACGTGAAAGAGGTTTGTAACATCATGGGCGCTGATGATGCGATTCGCCGGAATGTTGCACCTTCATACAATCGCAGCTTCCCTTCAGACTTGCACCATGGCTGTGTAACTCAGACTTCTGCTGGTTTGCAATCTTCTTCCGTGTCTCCTCGAGCACGGGGTCCGGACCTCAGCAAACTCTGCGTGCAGTTGCTCACTCCTTCTTAAAGGATCATGGGACTTAGTAACTAGGGTTATAAGGCAACTATACTTATACTTACTTATAACCCCACTTAGGGGACTTATATCCTTACTTACTAAGTCCCATGATCCTTGAAGTTGGACACTCAGGCACGTGCATCGGCAGATGATGAGGTCCGGCTGCACGCCTGCTCTGTCGAAGCTACGGTTGATGGACAAAATCCTGCATGACCTTAAGGACCCTAAAGTATGGGAATTACGGTATATTCCTTATTATGGGTAATGCAGGATTTTGTCCATCAACAGTATCTTTGGTGATCTGTCGCGCTGCTCGGATGCACTGCAGGAGCCATTACTGGATGCCACAGCAGAATCAGCAACAACTATACCACTCACTCTACTGCAACTGCTATGCTACTGCTGCTGCTACTACGACTACTACTGCACTACTACGACTGCGGCCACTTTGGCTACGGTTGTCGCTGCTATGGCGACGGAGCCCGCGGGCAACGACGAGCACAAGGACATTTGCGGTTATAATCTCGGTCGTCGACATCCGACGTCGTTTCGGTGACGATAGTGGTGTGTAGTACCAGCAGCAGCATTCGTCGTCGTCCTCGCGGTAGTAGCTGTAGAAGACGTAGCGGTAGCAGTTGCGGCAGCAGCAGAAGTGGTTAGTAGCTGGTAGTCGTGCAGCAGCAGCAGCAGCAACACCAGCAGCAGCAACAGAAGTAGGAGTAGGAGTAGGAGCAGGAGTAGGAGTAGGCGTAGTTGGAGTAGGCGGAATAGGAGTAGGAGGAGTAGAAGTAGTAGGAGTAGGAGTAGTAGGAGTAGGAGTAGGAGTAGGAGGAGGAGGAGTAGGAGAGGTAGGAGTGGAAGGAGTAGGAGTAGGAGGAGTAGGAATAGGAGGAGTAGAAATAGGAGGAGTAGGACTAGGAGTGGGAGTGGGAGTAGGAGTATTACAAGTATCTTTAGCAGCAGTAGTAGTAGCAGTAGTAGCAGCAGTAATAGTGACTTCTGTTTCATCTTTCGTAGTCTAGTCTGGTGACTAGTAGTAGATTCGCAACAATGGGAGGATGAGAGGTAGCAGTGGCAGAGGTCCACGTAGCAGTACATACACACCGAGAGTACGAAGAACCATGAGATCAAACATTGGCAATAGCAACAACCATCATTGGTACTACCACGGCGTCGAGGTTCTCCCAAGCCAGGCCTAGGCCCAGTAGTGTCTTGACCTCAGCCACGCCCGCAGGCCACATGAAGAAACCTAAACCCTAAACCCAAAAAGGCGTCGCCCAGCTTTCACCGAGCTGCTGAGTGCTGTGTCGGCTTAGTCTTCTGGCCGCTCATGTTCCTCGCGACGACTACGACGGCAACTTTGACGAAGACTAGTGCGGGCACCGCAGTGTTCAGGGTTTAGGGTGGCAAGTACTCGTAATGCTAGCTAGCACTTGTACTCGTACTGCTGCAGCTACTACTACCCTCCACGACCCTCATCCTCTACTACGACTACCACCAGGGCTACGACTACCAGACAGCTTTGCCCTTGCTGTCATGGTCGCCACATTCGGGTTTCGGGGCTAGGGGTTCAGGGTTGAGGGGGGCGGTTCAGTGGCAAGTCCATGTAACTGCTTCGAGGGTCGGTATGTAGGAGCAGTGGCACCAGACGAGCGAGTTCCTCAGATTGGTGCTGCTCACACTGTAGATTTAAGCTTAAGGACCAGGTCCAAAGTGCATGACGTTTAGCCTGGTGTCTCGGGCAGGTTGAACTTCAACGAGCGTAGGGCCTCGATAAATGGCATGGACTCGATGTCGCCAATCGTCCCGCCCAGCTCGATCATGCCTCGTCGAAAAGTTAGCTTGAGCGAATGACTTGCTGCATCAGGTTCTCATAACAATAGCATTACATAACATTGTTAATAACAGTAACAGTCATGACGCTATTGTTAGCAAACGAAAATAAGAATCATAAGAACAATGACAACGATCGCAGCAATAATAGCATAACACTTATCATGACAACAGTAAGAAAACGAAAAAAACAATAGAAATATAATGCTACTGTAGTAACAATGATAAGAAAGCTAAGACAAGAAAGGATTTCACGTAAATCCGCCAAACTGCAGATCTGAGGACGCATGGTTGTGCCGTCCACAGATTTCTTCGCAACACCTGCAGCATCTGCAGATTTTCGACCTAAAACCCTAAACCCTAAACCCCTAAACCCTAAACCCCTAAACCCTAAGCCCTAAACCCCTATTATCAACCGTGTGGCTGTCGATCCAGGGAATGGGGGAATGGATTGTTGGGACTACTATTGGAGATTACATGGGGACTACTATAGGCATCCATTGACCCATTCCCTACTAAGCACCAGGGAGTGCTAAACCCCTGAACCCTAAACCATCCTAAACTCCTAAACCCTCCAAACCCCTAAACCCTCCTATAAACCAAAAAGAAAGTGCCCTGTGCAACCGTGTGGCTGTCGATCCAGGAGATCATCTCCCCAGTAATGTGGGGAACGACTTGCACGGTTTTGCCCAAGTATTTTCCCTCGCGCTCCTGGCAAAATCAGGATGATTCTTGTTTCAGGGTTTAGGGTATTCTTTTGGCTCCTCCCCTCCGGGTCGGGAACCCAAAAGACGCCTCTTCCCAGCAAGTTTCGAGCTTACCCTAAACCCTAAGCCGTTTAGGGTGTATGGGCTGCTCACTGTAACTTACCCCACACGCTAAGTATCAAGGCCCAATAGTGTCAGTCCTATAAAACACCCTAATTATTCAGGCCTGTCCATTATCGACACTATGTAAGACCCCAAACACAACCCCTCCTTCTTGATGACCGACTCATACCCTAAACCCTAAACCTTACTAACAATCGACAAAAACACCCTCCTTCTTGATGACGGACTCATAGACCTTGCCGGTCGTGAGGTTGTTATCCCTGGGAGCAGCAGAAGCACTCAGACTCGGCTTTAGGGTTTTTTGTTTTTTTTGCATGGGCTCTTTTCCAACTGCATTAGGGTTTCGGGCTTCGGGTTTAGGGAACTCAGAACCGAAGGCTTCGTTGAGGGCTTAGGGTTTGGGGATTAGGGGGCTTAGGCTTAGGGGTGTTAGGGTTGAGCGTTTTAGAGTTTAGGGTTTAGGGTTTAGGAGCTCAGAAGTGTTACGGTTTAGGGATTTTAGGGGCTTAGGGGTTGGGGTTTAGGGATTGAGGGGCCGAGGCAGCACAACCAATCAGACGCGGAACGGAAGGCTTTTCATGTCTCATGCCAGCAGTTCAGAGACCGGTGCATGATAATTCTCCAATACCCTTGACGCGATTGCTAGCAAAGCTGAGCTAGGGGTGCAATTATTATTATTACCATTATTCTTATTGCTGTCACTGTTGGTAAATAGTTGTTAAACTAATCATTCTAAAATTAGTGTTAAACTTCATATTTCTGTTTGTAACTATTGTGATTATTATCATTATCACTATTACTAATCAAATTTCCATGTGTGAAGAGGATGCCTTCCCAGAGAGAGGTACATCATCCGCTCGTAGTTGCCCAGATCGAGGTCGGTCTCTCCGCCGTCATCCAACCTGTGCAGAGCAGACCAGCAACAGACTCCATCCATCTAAGGGCTTAGGGTTTAGGAGCCCTAAACCCTAAACCCTGTTAGGGCTTAGGGTTTTCCATCCATCTAAAGGTTTAATATAGGGGCCTTATTAACTAGAACAGGGTTTTGGGGCTCATTAATTGTACTGTATTTATAGTAAGGAACCCTCAAAATAGTATTGGTCATTATTTAAGCCCTTATGGTCATAAGGGTTTTTCATCCATCTAAGGGTTTCGGACAGCGGGGAACTTCAGGGTAGACCAGCCCTCAGTCTAAGTAGGAGGATCCGACAGGTAATGATGCGCCAACACAGGAACCCAAATTACGCTGACACCCCTCTGGGTGGGGCAATGGTCATGCTGCTGCCGGAAGTGCAGCCAGGCAGCACATACACCTGCAGGGGCATGATTTACACGCAGCGGCAAAGGCTCATACTGATACCGATGCTGCTCACAACCCAACTACGAAACACAGCTGAGTTGGCGCGGTGTCACTGCATCTACGATTCAGGAAGGCCCTCTGCCTCACCGTGCTCATACCTCAGTCAGCGAAAGCATACAATTGCAAGTTCCGCGTTGTGTGCCAGTTTGGCTGTGTATGCTGCCAGAAGGCGGGCTCATCAGGCCAGCGTCAATGTTGATGTATGGATCCATCTTGATCGCCGTTACCTGCACATCCATTCTTGTTCACAAGTAAAGTCTGTTGTAGTATATTCGTACATTAAAGGATACCATATAACAATAGATACATGTACATGTACATACTACTATATTATGTCACACTATACTATATCATTATCATATATCATTATCATGATCCACTGTCTCACAATACACTGTATCATCTCACAACGTCGCCCTTTCGTTCTTCCGAGAGCCCAGAGACTCCAAAACCCCTCAATTAAGGAATATACCTTAAATCATTTTAGGAATCCTAATATAATTTAAGGTATATTCCTTTATAGAACCCTTATAGATCCCTTTAAGGATCCCGTATATATATATATATATATATCTGATTTAAGGTATATTCCTTAAATAAGGGGTTTTGGAGGCTCTGTGAGCTTGAGGCCGATACGCGGTAGCCGTGGCCGCGGAGAAGCGCGCCGATCGAAGATGTGGCAACGCCCTCAGGCAGGGAAGCTAAAGAACCTAGTAGGGTTTAAGGTTTAGGGTTTAGGGCTGGGTAGTTACCTGGGTACCCAGACCTTCCAAAACCCCTTAATTAAGGAAGATACCTTAAATCAGATTAGGGATCCTACTCTAATTTAAGGTATATTCCTTAATTAAGGCATTTTGGAAGCTCTGGGTAGTTGTCAAAATTAAGGTCCCAAATTGGGTACCCTAATATAGTACGGCACCTAATATTTAGGGTACCCAAAAAGGGACCATAATTTTGACAACCACCCAAAAAACCTCAAACGGAGAGAGCCCAATACTCCTTAATCTAAGGCTATACCTGAAATGATAATTAACATGATGCCGACTATAACTTAAGATCTACTCCTCAAAAACATTACCGGATTACCGCCCTCATAAATTGAGATATAGAGCTTAATGAAGGCATTGGGCGCTCTGCGAACCTCGTGGAAAGCCCCTTAAACCCCTTAACCCTAAGCCGCTAAAACCCTAAACCCTAAACCGTGAAACCCCTAAACCCTAAACCTCCCTAAACCCTAAACCTCCCTAAACCCTGAACCCCATGGCCCCTGAACCGTGACACCCTTTCACCCAAACCCTTATGAAACGGGCCCTTCCCGCCTTGCCAAGAGAACTGCAGACTCCACCAGAGACGACGACGTACTTCACGGCCTGTCACAGGGTTTCAGGGTTTAGGGTTTAGGGGTTTAGGGTTTAGGGGTTTAGGGCCATTGGGTTCGGCCATCAACAGTAGAAGGGTTAAGGGTTTATTCAGGGTCAAGGGCTTAGGGTTTAAGGGTTTAGGCCTAGGGTTCAGGGTTTACGAACTACACAATAGTTATAATATAGCTATAGTAGCGTATTAGTATAGTTATAATTTTAATTGTTAGTATAAGTGTAGCATACTTATAGTATACTATGATAGCATAGTTATAGTATAGCTGTAGTAGAATTTAATAATTAGAATAGGGTTTGGGGGGTATATTATAGTATAACTATGATATGGAGCCCCCCAAACCCTATTCTAATTATTAAGGCACCTACATTGTCATTCCGAGGCCTGATCCACTTGTGGCCGGAATGCTGCAGTCGCTGGCGAACGTGGGGGCAGCAAGTGTCCGGCATGTGCCTCCCCGAAATCGTCCTTCGTGGCGTGAGGGGGCTTTGGGGTTCCTTTAAGGGATCCCTCGAGGGCTCCTTTAAGGGTTCCTTTAAGGGATCCCTTAAAGGAATCCCCGTAAGGGATTTACAAGGTTTGCGGGTTCCTTTGAGGGAGCCCTTTAAGGGATCCATAAGGGATTTATACGGGGTTTGGTTTAGGGTATAGGCTTCAGCTTCAGGGGTTCAGGGGCTTTTTCGGGCCGTACATGAGGGCATCTTGAAGCCTTGACTCCTTTTAGCTGCCCTTAGAACCAGAAGAAACAACATATTCTTATTAACCCCTCTTAAGCTGTCTTAGAAGAGACATAAAACGTAATTCCTAAGAGCAGTACAGTCCATCGCAGACGAGATTCTGGAGGTGCAGGCGACGGTGGCGGGAAGAGGTGGTAGTCAGAGGCTGCAGAGTCCGTCTTCCTGCACAGAAAGAGCGCCCTAATGTAGGGGCCGTAGTAATCAGAATAGGGTTGGGGGGGGGGATATATTATACGGGTATATTATACTACTATAATATTACAAGGACCCTCTACCCCCCAAAAAACAAAACAATTCTTAAGGCCCGTACGTTACACCCTAAACCCTCAACCGTATCCCGCCGCGCCCTGTAGCGGGTCTCCAGTTCGGACACTGGAACCCTTGCTAGGTTCCCCCAAAGTACCCTTGAGCCCTTTTTCTTTTTTGGGTTCTCTTAGTAGCAGGAAAAACGGTACCCGGTACCCTCATTGTTAAGAGGCTACCGGGGAACCTACCTATAGAACCCGCAAAACCTTCATGAGCAAGAGCCCTGTGAGAAGCCTTGAAAGAAACCTTGTAAGAGCCCTTGCAAGAACCATGGACAGGACCGTGTAAGAAGCCTTGTAAAGTTGTAAAGCCTTGTTAGAACCTCTTCAGAGACCCCGTTTCAAACCTTATACTCCCTACACTCTAAACCTTACAACCCTAAACCTTAAACCTTCAACCCTAAACACTAAACTCATAGACCCTAAACCTCTAAACCTCAAAACCCTTATGAATCCCTTGTAGGAGCCCTTAAGGAACCCGACAACCCCTGAACCCTTATACATCCTTTATAAGAACCCTTATAGGAACATGTAAAGCAACAACCCGGTAACCCTGGCCTCAGCTTCATCATCCTCATAACTTACAAACCCTAAACCTTAACCCCTAAACCTTGAAACCTTAAACCCCTAAACCCTCAAAAAAGCCTGGCCTGAGCTTCATCATCCTCATGACCCCTAAGCCATTAACCTTAAACCTTAAATCCTAAACACTAAGCCGACTAAGCCCCTAAACCCCTAAACCCTTTTAAAGAAAAGCCTGGCCTCAGCTTCATCATCCTCATAACCCCTAAACCAAACCTTAAACCCCAGGAAGCCCCTAGACCCTAAACCCTTTTATAAAAAGACGCCTGGCCTGAGCTTCATCATCCTCATGGGCTCCAGGCCGTCATCCCGTGGCCTCGTCCGAGACTCCCTTAGCCGCTTGGGGTTTAAGCCTAGGGTTTAGGGTTTTAGGGGGTTTAGGGTTTAGGGGTTAGGGTTTAGGGGGTTTAGGGGTTTAAGCCTACTTGGAGGATCAGGGGACTTAGTAAGTAAGGTTATAAGCCCCTTAATTGGGGTTATAAGTAATTATAAGTCTAGTTACCTTATTTATAACCCTAGTTACTAAGTCCCATGATCCTTTAAGTACCCTAAACCCCTGTAGATCCCTTATAGAACCCTTAATAGTAACCCTATAGATCCCTTTCAGGAGCCCTTTCTGGAACCCTAGTTACTAAGTCCCATGATCCTTTAAGTAGTTTAGGGCTTGAGGCTTTAGGATTTAGGGTCTAGCACTCTAGGGGTTGAGGGGTTTAGGGTTTAACTCGGCTCTTGGGGTTTAGGGCTTGGTGCTTGGGGTTTACGGCTTAGGGTTTAGGGTTTGGGGTTTGGGGTGACAGCAGCAAGAAAGCTCAGGCGGTCTGAGTTGAAGGCTCGACCATCTTGCGCGAACTAAGGCGACACCCCTCCACAGCTTTGAAAGACAGCGGCTGCAGCCGTAGCAAAGCATGTGGAGGCATTTCGGTCCTACTAACGGCGTAGCGACAGACCCCTGACTGGCCAGTACCGTGCTTCAACGGGTGAATAATATGATGATGCTGATGACTCTGTAAAGCCTTGATATGATATGGGGGCCTTAATAATTAGAATAGGGTTTTGGGGCATATTGCAGTATAATCATAAGAAGGAACCCCCCGCAATACGGTTGATGATTTAAATCCTGCATTACGCATGATAAGGAATATACCATAATTCCCACAGTTTAGGGTCCTTAAGGTAGTATTGGTAATTATTTAGGCCCGTATGGTGAACCTGCTCCCGACAGCGCCAAGGCCGGGCAAGGGAGCTCCGCTTGGTGCCATGCTCATGTGGAGCGTCGCGATGCTGTGCAAGGCTTGGGCCTGATCTCTACTTGGAGGATCAGGGGAGTTAGTAAGTAAGGTTATAAGTACCCTAATTGGGGTTATAAGTAATTTTAAGTATCGTTACCTTATTCATAACGCTAGTTGCTAAGTCCCATGATCCTTTAAGTATGAGGTTGCCAGGAGAGTTTACTAGGACATCTTTTGGTTTTGAGGGCTTCAGAAAAGAGGGGAACCTGCAAAAAGGAACCCTTCTATGAGGCTTTCAGGAGAGTTTCTTCGGATATCGTTTGGTTTTGGGCAATTGTCTTCTGGTGTTTGAAACAATTGCTTCAACTTTTTCAAAAGGAATTATTGAAGTTGTATGAAACCTCTGAAGGGTGTCCGAAGGATTCTCAGGTCTTCTGACCTATTCTTGAGAGCAGGGCTCAAGGTTGCGATGTCCTTATCGGATGAGACTATTCAGGGTCTTAGGTTTAGGGTTGAGGGCTTTAGGGTTTAGGGCTTACAGGGTTGTTGAGGGTTCTGGGAAAGGGTTCTTACAGGGATCGAAAGCAGGATTTTGTGCATGTACCTCTAAGGGTACTCTTATTCTATACTTGGAGGGGCAGGGGACTTAGTAAGTAGGTGATAAGTAGAGTTATAAGTACCCTAAATGGAGTTACCCCAATTATAACCCCTACTTATAAACGACTTACTAAGTACCCTGCCCCTCTAAGTAGACCCTAAACCCTAAACCCTATAGATCCCTTTAAGGAACCCTTTAGATCCCTTTAAGGAGCCCTTTAGGAACCCTTACTAAGTCCGATAAGAGTTCAAGCTTCAGACTGTTCAGGCTCCGGGAGGTCGTACAGGGTCCTACACGGTTTAGGCTTTAGGGTTTAGGGGTTTAGGGTTTAGGGGTTTAGGGTTTCTCTTCGACTGGGGCTTTCGTACTACGATTGAGAGCTTCAGACAAGAGGGCAATCTGCAAGAAGGAACCCTAAACCCTAGAGAATAGGGTTTTGGGACCCATTCTACTATAATTCTCATGTTCATATAGGGGGCCTTAATAATTACCTGTACTACTTTGGGGGGTTCCTAGACCCCCCCAAAACGCACCCTAAAGAACAGTATCCTTAAGCCTTCGGCCTTGGGGCGAGCAATGCCCTGAGTTACCCTCTCAGCGTAGACGCTACTTCCGACTTTGGGATTTGGGGCTTAAGCTTGAAGTAAAGGGATCGGAGTTCTGTCCATCCTGCCGGCTGCAGCAACCTCAGGTAGCAGGTTAGGGTTTAGGGTCCAGGGTTGAGGATTCAAAGAAATAAACTTGGCTGCTGGCCGCACCCTTCTTGTCTCTGGCCTGATACTTCTGGGCCGCAAGGCAAAGCTTGGAGACCGTGAACATCACAAGCTACCCAGAAAGCCCAAAACCCCTTAATTAAGGAATATAGCTTAAATCATAATATGAATCCCCTTATAGTTTAAGGTATATTCCTTAATTAAGGGGTTTTGGAGGCTCTGGGAACATCACAAGCTACCCACCTTCTCTCTCACAAGGCGCTCCTTCCGTGCGGCCTAAGTCCATGGATGCGCACTTTAGGGATTTTTTCAGCGGGCAGAATTGTAAAAAACAACCCTTTTCAGCACTTTAGGGCTTAGGGTTTAGGGGTTTAGGGGTTTAGGGGTCTAGGGTTTCAGCCTGTGGCACGTCATGCCACTGACATGGCAGTAAGGATGCGGCATCAAGAGCGAGATCAAGGTCACCCATCTCCTGAATAGATTGGGCTTAGGGTTGAAGAGTCTCGGAGTCTCGATGACGCTTCCGAGTGATCACACGCGCGCATTTTCGGCTTGGCCGGTGGTTCTAAGGTTTCTAGAGATACAGCGACGTGGCCTGACGCCAAGCAGCTCAACAGTCTGAGCCCTGCAGAGCATAGCAGCTAAATCAGAATCTGCCGCCAGAGGCCAACAACCCACTGTGCAGCAGAATCTGATGCTCGGGTTGAAAGACCCAAAAGAACACCTGGTCTCAGCCGAAGAGGCCGCCTCAATGCAGGGTATCATGCAGGGGCACTGCTTGCAGACTCGCCACGCTTCAGTGTGACCTTTGGCAAATATCGCCACGTGAGCCGCCAGAGTATTCGGATCACTGTAGTATAACCCTCATTTGGGAGTTTCCGAAAATAGGGGACCCTAATATAGTACCCTAAATAGTAGGATCCTTATTATAAGGACCCCAAAATAAGGTACCCCTATTTTCGGAAACTCCCATTTCGGGAAAGAAGGTCATGAGTCGCGGGTCTACATTTCGAAGGGGTAGAGACGAAGAGCTGAGTCGAAGGCCGAACCAATCGTCTACAGCCTTGCAGAGAGCACGGCAGTCGTGGCTTAGGGGTTTTGGGGTTAGGGCTTGACAGTTCTTGCTTTTTGTGGCACGGACTTGCAGAAAATATCTACCTTCCGCGACATATGCACCTGCAGGCATACATCAGAGAGCTGGGACACAAGCACGGAACTTTGAGACTCCCAAACCCCTTCAATAAGGAATATACCTCAGTTCTTATTAGGGCTCGTTCCAAAATTTAAGGCATATCCCTGAATTAAGGGTTTTTAGATTCTCTAGGAAGCTTTTTTCATTTTGGTAGGAAAGCGCAGGCTGAAAGCTGACCCTCATGACACTGCAAGGAACTACATGCTGCCAGATGGATTAACCCTAAACCCCTAAACCCTAACACCCTAAAGCCTAAAACCTAAACTGGCCCTAAACCCGACTTGCTGAGACGTGCGCCGTCACAACTTCGCTTCGACTTCGGGGCATTCGAGCCTCAGTTTCGCGCGCCCGAGGAAAAGCCTCTCGAGACATCCCTATTAACAAGGTACTCAACACCCAGGACTTTTGAATAAGGTAACTACTTGGAGGGGCAGGGGACTTAGTAAGTCGTTTATAAGTAGGGTTATAATTGGGGTAACTCCATTTAGGGTACTTATAACTCTACTTATCACCTANGGATTTACCCCAATTATAACCCTACTTATAAACGACTTACTAAGTCGTTTATAAGTAGGGTTATAATTGGGGTAACTCCATTTAGGGTACTTATAACTCTACTTATCACCTACTTACTAAGTCCCCTGCCCCTCCAAGTATACTCACAATTAAGTACAGTCGGTATTTTATAGTATCAATCATCCCCAAACCCAAATCTCGTTTTTGAGGCCCCTATATTTTTTGAGACAAGCCCAGAGAGCCCAATACCCCATAATTAACTTATATACCCAAAATCATAATATTGAGCCCCTTACAGTTTGAATAAGATACAACCCTACACCCAACACCTCTAAGGCGACCGCAGATGCTGTGGCCGTCGACTGCGACATGACTTCAGCCTGCGCCTCCTGCTCAGCCTGCAGTCTCACCACCTTGGCGAGTCTATCTATCTGTCGATCTATTTATCTATGTGTTCTGTATGTGTAAATGTGTGTGTGTATATATATATATGTCTACAGAGACCATATATATGTATATATAGATATATACTCTTAGAGTATATATCTATATATATTCTAAGAATATATATATATATATACATAGAATCTATGTATGTATGTATCATGCATGCATGTATGTACACTCTCTCTATGTATACATATAAGAGTGTTTATTCAACACGCTCGTTTGTAGGGTTGGATCCTTGGGGGTTGGATCCTGGGGCTTGGAAAAAACCAAAGTTATCAAAATCAGAAGTCAACCTGAAGAAAGTTGAAAAAATACATGAAA